>CAODLS010175508.1:0-21518 GCA_948243855.1 Flueggea neowawraea | reverse complement strand
CGGGTGCAAAATTAAACCAACACAACCTCTTGCTTCAATAGGTGCAATATTAAACCTCTACCAATATAACCCTTATTTTCTAGACAAACAAGAAAACTATTTCTCTCTCTAATACAATGATAAGATTGACAATGAATAACGAAATCAATAATGAACACTCTCAATAAATAATAAATTTGCAAGTGAAAGTCACTCTTGAGAGGTGTGTGAATAATTTGCAAGTTTGAGCAAGAGAAAGCTTGATGTTGTTGTAAGATGTTTGCAAGTGATGAACAACTTATTCTCTGATGTGTCTTGAGGCTATTTATAGATTTACAAGTTGATATAGCCGTTGGAGGATTGAATGTAGCCGTTGTGAGATAGTGCAACCCTTCATTTAATGTTCTGACATAGCCTCTAACTCGAGTTAGATTTTCCTCTTACTCGAGTTATCCTTTGTAGAAGATGACATCTGAAATGTGTAACTCGAGTTATTTTTCATGCTTACTCGAGTTATCCATGTGTTCTGACCGTTGGAACATCGACATTTGAATATTGGTTGTGTCAGGCTTCGTTTCCAAGGTCTAACTCGAGTTATAGAAGTGTTTACTCGAGTTAAATTTTGCCCAGGCTATTTAAATTGAGTTAGCATTATTTTAACTCGAGTTATCCATTATTTAACTCGATTTGGCCTTTATTTAACTCGAGTTATTCTTTATTTAGCTTGAGTTGTATGGCATTTGAATAACTCGAGTTATGCATATTCTTACTCGAGTTGTAGCACTTGATCCGCAACTTCTGGGCATCTTTCTTACTCGAGTTATTGATTATTTTACTCGAGTTATCTTACAATGTCAGTGACAAAATGATTAAGAATCAAAACCCAATTTTTTTCATCATCAAAACACAAAGGGATATAAATGCTAACCACCCTTGGTTCAACAATCTCCTCGTTTTTTATGATGACAATAAATGTATGAATTTGAACATCTATTCAACAATAACAAATAATTTGATCAAGGATTTTACTCATTGTCACTTGGTTAGATCAGCATAACAATAAGCATAATGTTCAAATCAATATTGATATTACTTGTAAATAATAATGATGTCACTTTAACAAATTCATGCAACAATCTCCTCTCTTCCGAATGGAGCCAAACCTCTTTTCACACTTGCTTCACACTTAAATGCAAAGAACCCTTACAATCCTCTTGTTTTTACAATAAAGAAAACAAGGAAAACCTAATAATATCTCTAGCAAATAAAAGCATTTATAATGATTTCCCAATCGCAAATAAATTCCATACCTAGATCTCACACCAACCCAAATAATTGCAAATAACTAGCACAACAGTATGTGTATCAAAGAAATGAAGAGAATAAGAGCAATAGAGAGCAAAAAGAATGTAGCAATAAACACTCAAAACTTCTAACCTCTTTTCAATGCTTCAGAGATATATTTATAGCCTATCTCCTTGAAATGACTGTTGGTTTTGGAAGTAGAGTCGGTGTGACATAACATTCTTTTCAGCAAGTATATGACGTAAGCTAAATTTGGGTACGCAAATACCATGAACCTTCAGTCCATTTACATGAGCAACATTGCTTATGTACGTAACTTCTTGGTCAATATGATAAATGTGTGATTATGTTTAGAAATTGCATGCTTATTCACTTGTTTTTCTTTCTAGAAAGATCACACCAAATTTCCTCTAAGAATTGCTTGCGTAATTCCTTTCTTCCTTGCATAAGGAATTTTGACTGTTGGATATCTGAATATTCTCTGAGACACCAAATTCTAATTTGAATATTCTCAAACATTGATGGTGTTCAAATCGCTCGGCAGGCACCTCAAGTTACTCATCTTTTCTTCGCCGATGATTGCTATATGTTCTTCAAAGCAACACAGGAGGAAGCCTCAACAATTCTTCTGTTTTACACTTACATGAAGCTGGTTCTGGTCAGAGCATCAATTTCTCCACGTCGAATATCACATTCAGCCCTAATATTTCCCGAGAAATGATGTTGAAGCTTTGTTGCTGCCTTGGTGTTCAAGAATCAGCGGAAACAGGTTCTTATTTGGGACTTCCCTCCTTTATTGGCAAAAGACAGGCTTTTAAGGAAATTAAAGACAAGCTTAAAAAGAAGCTCCAAGGTTGGGGTAGGAAAAGACTATCTAGAGCTGGCAAAGAGGTTTTACTCAAAACTATTGCTCAATCTCTGCCAAATTATGTCATGTTTGTATTTCACTTACCACATACTACTTGAAAAGAATTAGCGAGTATGATGGCGAAATTTCTTTGCGGGAAGCAGAGAGATATTCAGGTATAAATTAGCATTTTTGGTTGTACCAAAAGCTTGTAGAGGACTTGGGTTTAGATCGTTGCAAAAGTTCAAATTAATATGTTAGCGAAACAAGGTTGGCGAATTCTCACTCAACTAGATACATGACTTGCAAGAATTCTCAAGGTATTTTCCCAACAAATTATTTTTACAAGCGGAACTAGGCATAAATCCAAGTTATACTTGGAGGAGCATTTGGAAAAGCTTGGAAGTTTTGGGAAAGGGTTGTTATATACGGATTGGTGCTGGAGAAAATGTAAGTCTGGAGAGACTCGTGGATACCAAGTTCAACTTCATTTGCTATTGTAACCAATATACCTATTGGCATGGAGTAAATGAAGCCAAAGGATGAATGGTATTGGATTTTTTGAAAGGAAGGGGCATTACAATGTCAAGAGTGGCTAACTTTTTGCCTTACACAACTTCAAGCTTCTGGATAGTCTATTGGAATTTACAAATGCCACCTAAGGTGTCAAAGATGTCTTCCTACAAAACTAATCTCATGGCTAGAGGAGTTAAATTGGATACTAAATGTCCAATGTGTTTGGCTCAACCTGAAGATGCTCTCCATCTTTTCTTGGATTGTCCAGCTTTTAGAATTGTTCGGAGGAGATCCGGTCTTGATTGAGCAAGAGGAAATTTTGAGTGTTTTGCTGATTGGTTTGACTTATTAAGACAACATACATCACTCCAGTATTGTGAGAAAGTTGCAGTGCTATGTTATAGTGTATGGCACCACCGAAACCAGTTATGGAAACAGTAGCAGTGGCAACCAAAAAGGCTCGGATCACATTCTTCTTCTTTGTTACAAGAATGGCAGAAAGCTGTTCAAGAGTTTGCAGTGCTCCCAAGTTAATTCAACTGTCCGTGTCTATTGATGGAAATCAAGTATGGTCACGACTCACGACCTCGATTGCGTTACGTAAATATCAATGTAGATGCATCTTGGAAGAAAGTTAATCTATGGGTCACTATGGGCATGCTTGTGAGGAACTCAACATAATATATGATTGTTGAACACACAAATGATTTCTTCAATGCGTCTGACCCACTCATGGCAGAGAGTTTGGCGTTACGGGAAACGTTACAATGGTTGTTTCAACACAATGTGTCAAATGCAGTGGTGTAGTCGGATGCACAAGTATTGGTGAAGCAATACTGCCAATACACAACACTGGTGCTATGAGCTCTAAATTTGGGCTTATTTTAGATGATTGTAAGGCACTTTTATGTAGGTTGAATAAAGTGTCATTACCTTAGACGATCTGCGACTATCGTTGCTCACCTACTTGCCAATGCAGCGAATTTTATATCAGGTCCAAAGGAGTGGGGTTATAATCTGATGAAAAAAATATTTTAAATATTGATTATAGCTTAGAAGTGGTGTATTTGAGATTTTTTATTTGGTAAAAATGTATGACGTGTATGGGAGACTGTGTAGTAAGTGAGAAATGTTTTATGGCTTAAGAATTAGTTGGGTGATGGGACAATAGGAAGAGTCTGTGGGAGTAGGTAGTCTGTGGAAAGGTTTTAGGCTTTCATTATTTTTTCTGTTTACACATCAATTGAATTACAAGGCATGTATTTATAGGAGTTAAAGTCGGTGGTTTCATAGTAAACTGACTTTAACTTGTGGTCTATAATGTAGGCCTAGAATTTTCTAATACTAGAATTTTCTACTAGTTTTACTTGTTTCTTACATAATTCTAGGAGAGACTAGATAATTCTAATATGTTAGAAATGTTCAGCATATTCTAACATAATCCATCTCCTGCTATTGTACATCAACTTTATGTTGATTCTTTAAATTATGGAAAAATTATTATTACCTTTCAAAAAAAAAAGTAAAATTCTCTTAATCTCTTTCTTAACATTCAAAACAATTCAACAAAGTCATCACCGCCAAACCACTTCCTCGGCCACTAACCACCCTACCATTCATGAATCCCATTCTAAAACAAAATCCCCACAAATTACGAAACCTAAAGCATAAATTAACGAACGCCAAAATGAAGAAACAAGACAGTGAAACACCTATTTACACAACATGAAGGTCACGGTGGTGGATGGGCTAACACTGAGGAAAACCACATTGAGAGCGTGAGATGATGCAGATCTGGTGGTGATGTAGCCGAGTTTGAGAGGATCGAGTTGCAGAGAATGTTGAGTTGCATCCTTTGGAATAAGAAAAGACAGAGTTAATATGGATTGGGGACTTGGCCCACTTGGGACTTTGGGTGGATCATCATATTAAAAATATATAATAAAGTTAATTTGCTACATGTTTTAAATAAAATTTAAATTTTAATAAAAATTATCTTTAATTTAATAATTAGTAGAATAACATATTTTAAGTTTAATTTAGTCATATATTATTTTTTAAAATTTAGTTCTTAAAAATGCCATATTCAATCAAAATAAAAATCTAATTTGTGATCTCATTTTATCAATTTTTTTCTTTCATCCATTTCTCTCTCATCTCCCCTCCTTCACACTTCGTTTCACTCCTCTCTTTCTCTTCTCCTGCGTTTCTCTCTTCCCTCTCTATCGAAACCAAGCTCTCCCTCCGCCACACTCCCTCCTCCTTCTCCTCCTCCGTCGAGGCTCCTTCTCTCTAATAGCGGTGTCATTCTCTAGTTCTCTTCGTGCTCGTCCACCTCGGTTTCTCTCTTCTTTGGTTCTTTTCTCTCATCACTTTTTTTTGCTCATCCGCCTTTTCTCCTTCTTCGTTTACTCAAAACATCGTCTCTCTCTCTTTGATCATCGCAGCCATGTCTTTGTCGCATCTTAGATCCAGACAGGAGGGTTAGGTCATTGGGCTACAGACGAGGGTTAGGTTGTTGGGCGGCGGTTAGGGTTGGAGTTGTGCTCGTTGTTTCAGATTTCACGAATTTACGAAAGTGCCCTCGGTTTTAATTTTTTCTCATAAAATTCGTTTTTATTTGTTTGTTCATGTTGTTTTTTGTGAGACTTAATGATACACTTTCAAAAACATTTTCTGAAGGTTGTTTTTGTTGATTTTGGTTGGTTTTCGTTGAATTTGATTGATTTCGTTTAGGATGATTACGTTTGGAGACTTTCATAGACATTTGAAGACTTTTTGAGATGACTTTTCATATATTTTTGGAAACGTTTGGAGACTTTTGGATACCAAATTAATTATTATTAAACAAATTAAAATTCATAAATATGCAAATAATTGTGCTTAATTAAAAAATTATTACTCAGAAAATTTGTTGAATTAAATTTCTTATAAAAAATGGAAAATCTGGACACGTTTGGATTATCATTAAATAAATTTAAATTCATAAAAATTTGTTGAATTAAATTGTTTATAAAAAAATGGAAGATTTGGACACGTTTAGAAACTTTTGAAAACCTTCCGTATTAAACCAAATTTCTTATAAAAAAATTGAAAACTCCTTTTTGAAGACTTTTTGAGACCTTTTGAAAATTTTTGGAGACATTTTTTTGAAGACTTTTGGAGACTTCTAAAGATCTTCTAGAAAATTATATAATTTATTTATTAAAATTTATTTTTTCTATAAAAAATTAATTTCTCTCGAAAATATCACGATTTATCCCGAATGTAGCATTTTTCAAATGAGTTTTATTTTTTTTGGTATTTTTTAAAATTGGTATTGTTGGTAGATATTTTTCAAAATTAGTATTTCATTTTAGTATAAAAGTCTAATTCTCCCTATATAATATATAATATTTATATAGATAATCAGTTTTTTGGTCCATTTTTTATTTTTAAATAAACCGAATGAAAATCCAGTAAATTTAATTAAAACCAAATCGACCCATCGAACATCTGAAAACCACTAAACCGAACCACAAATTTCGGTTTGACTGACTTGTTGACACCTTTAATAGGATCTATATTCAAATGTTTTTTCAAAAGGGATAAACTTTTAAAATTTGTAAATTTAGGGACTAAACTTAATATTTGTATTTTTGGGGCTTAAATGATAAATATTTTACTGTTAGATCTGAAGTTTAATGATTGCATTAAGTTAAATTAAATTAGTTTTATAGTTTTTTTTAAAAGTCAAAAAATTACCAACAAATTGTTGGCCTAATGATTAACATGCTATTTTTGCAGGACTATCTATTAAGAAGTCAGAGATTCAAATTGCAAAAAAAAAACTTGTTGTGAAAGGAGAAACAGGGAATGCATTAACCCCAGCACGGATAACCACTCTTTGTAAAACAAATTTCTAACAGATTAGTGATGAATTTGAAGTTAATGTTTAGTGGTAAAGTCGTTGCTAAGTGCATTATTTGGCTGACTTCAATCAACGAATTTTACTTCAAATTCGTCGCTAAATTTGGTGATGAAAGTCCAGATTTGTTGCAAAAAATGTTGACTTTTTGCGAGTAATTTGGCATCAAAATTTTCCATGCAAATTTGACGATAATCTAATTTAGCGACGAAAATCCTCTTTTTAGCAACTTACTACTGCAATTCTTGACATATATATTGTAAAAAAACAATTCTTAACTTGGTATCTAATACCTTTTTGCATTTTCTGGATCACCAACCATGTCACTGACATTGATCATCAAAGGAAGACTTATCAAGAATTATATGCAGAAAGTCGAATGGAAGGCATGACTAGAAGCAAGAGGGCGGTTTCTGATGGCCAAATGAATTTCCAATCACATTAGAACTCCACGAACTTGAAGCTGCTCCACGTCCATTATATGACAAATTAATATTCCTTAGAACTATATTTCTGCAAGGATATCCTTCACTGCATTTCAGTTTAACTGCTACCGGTGAACTTGATGTTCCCCAAATGTTAGCATATGCAATGTCTTTGATTTGAATATGCGAAGGGGTCTGAAACAACACACCAAAAGAAATCCACATCACCACTCATCAATGTCACAAAAAGGTACGGTTTTATTATATTCTGGCCTTGTCTCAAAAAGATAGATTTACATTCCTTTTATGTTCATACTAAATTATAGACTTATTTTTCTTTTATAAAATTGATGTTTAGTATTTTGTTATTATTAAAGTTATACTATAATTAAATTCCTGTTAGCAAACTAAAAACATTTAAAGCACTTTCAGTTTTTTTCTAGCGGGTATTTTACTAAAATCATCTCAAATCTAATCAATATATTAATGCAACAAAATCTAGGTGAAAAATAAAATAAATATATCTTTATGAGACGAAAAAAAAAAATATAAATTACCATCTGGTCGCAAAGAGGATAAGGGCAATACTGCTGATCAATAACAATGGGATTGCCAACATTCTCCATTCCAATATCATAGTAAGTAAAATTCGAAGCAAGACCAGCCACAGGTGAAACCCATGTTTTGATTCTGACACCATCAGTAGTACCATGAAAAGAGCTATTTCTCACAGTTACACCACTAACAACATCCTTAATATTCTCGTACTTCCCCATACTTCCAACACCCATTCCATGTCCAGGACCACAATTCACTTCGGAAATATCAATGTCCCTGCTCCCGGAGATGATCGAAATGCAGTCGTCGCCCGATCTTGATTCCGTCTGTGTTTGGACTGTCACCTGGGGCTTTTATTTTTACGCTGGAGATGTTGATGTTCTGGCATGCAAATAGGGTGAAGTGAGCGTTTCTGCTGTTGACTGATCTGATGTGATGGACCTTAGCGTTGTTGACGAATTCGAACCTCATTGTCTGGGCCAAAACAATGAGAAGATGTTAGACTTGCTTGACGAAATCTAACAATTAAACGTGTATAAATGACAAATCTTAATTTATAAATTAAAGAAATATTTTTTTATTAAAAAGTGGGTGACCACCTCAATCTTAGAGCATCTCCAATACTCTATTTATATTAATTATTCCCTTTATAATAAAGAGAATTTGTTTTCTTCTCTAACTCTCTTTATATTTTACTCTTTATCTCTAAAAATAAAATAAATAGTGAGTTTAACTAATTATATGTGACTAGTTTATTTTACTCTTTATTTTAATATCTCTCCTTATTAACCATATATTTCTTTTTATATTTTAATTTGTTTCTCCATTAACTATACATTTATATACCATATTTGTTTGCTATATTTAAACATATTACTAGTCCCAATAAAATAGATAGTTAAATTTAAAGAGTTCATTGGAGTTGAATAATTTTTTTCTCTTTAATAATAATTGTATTTTTTATTTATACGAAAATCACCCTTTAAAATAAAGAAAATCATTGGAGATGTTCTTAAAACATAAACAGTTCTTCCCACCCAATATTTGGTTAAAAAAATTAATTGCAGGCACTTTTTTGGCAATATTTGGTTGGTTTCCATAGTTATATGATGTATGGGATAAATAATTATATTAGTTAAACGAATTAGTCACAATGAGGGAATCAAATAAATAGAATTAACTACTAAAAAAAGATGAATAATTTATTCCAATTGCAGAATTAGGAAAGAAAAATAATTTAAGAACACGTTTATATATATTGACAAAATGTACGCAATTATAGAGTGATTTGAGCGGAAGTAGCGATAAGATTGCATTAATTTTGTTTTATTTTTCAATTAAAGACAGATTTCCCCCCCTCGAGTTAACAAATGTCACAAATTTCATATCATATTTAATTGTTTTTTTAATTAATCTTTTCTCGTTTCTTGCATATAATTGCGTGCTGGATTGTAAACCTAAAGTTACAGGTATATATACCACGAGCATAGTAAAAGAAAAAAATAAAATGAAATAGCGAGACAAAATAATGAACCGTGAATTACTTACAATTGGAAGAGTAGGACAATTACTAGTTCTGGCACAATCATTTAATCCCCAAACCTTGTAGCCTTGGCCATCTAGGGTTCCACCACCGGCCACAATCAACCCGCTCGCATATCTAAACGTGATCCATTGTTCATGGTTTGACGTGTAGCTAAGAGGCATTACGGTTCCTCTCAGAAAAAATGCTATTGATGAACTCTTGCATGGACCCATAAATATCACCGAATCCAACACGTATTCTCCTTCTGGGATCAAAATCTTGGTCTTTCCTTGAGTTTGACATGCTTCATTCCATGCTCTTAAAAATGCCTATGACAATGAACTTGACATTGCATATATAACAAAGATTCCGACTAGTTAGTGATCTGCTGCTTATAAAAACTATATGTACCATTAATTAACACATAATTAAAAATATTAAAAAAAGTATAAATAACTATACTGAATTGTAATGAATTAGATAATGTTATATAAAAAGTAAGAAAAAAGTAGGCTTGCAGTTCACTGGTACTTAAGTGTACGCTAAAGAGTCGAGTATTTAATTTCGGATGAGAGTCGATGTGAAAAGAGGAAAGGTAAGAAAATCACGTACTTTGCTGCTGTCCGTCTTGCCGTCAGGGACTGCACCATAGTGATTGACATTGAAAACAATGTAAGGATCATTTTTGGCATAGGTGGACGAGACTAAAAGGGATATGAAGAAAGAAAACCTAACAAAAACCATAGCTACTACCATCTTGGATCTCTTCTTTCGTTGACAAATCACCCACGATGATAGTTGTGTCGGTAGATTTCTGTATTTCACAAATTGAACGTCCTATTATCTTATATATCTGTGATATTTAATTATTTTTCTTTCCTTAATGTCGTGATCATTCTTAGTATGTTACGATTCTTTAGATTGAGTTTACATTTTGAATAGAAATTTATTAGGTAACATCCAATTCTTTACATTTTGGGTGCTGTTTTTTCCTTCTCTAATGTCAAAAAAGGATACTCATATGGAAAGATAACCTGAAGATCGGGAATTATTTATAACTCCAGAATTAGTAAGAACCATCCATTGGCCAAGCAAATGGTATTCAACAGATTAAACGCATCTATATACCAATCTATATATCTATCTATATTACTAATATAAAATGACATACATTAGCTGAAATGATGACACGTGGCAAATACATTAGCTGAATTAATGGCACATGGCAAATTGAGAGAAGAGAAATCTATATTAATACATAGATACACGTGGGAGGCAAATAATGAATCTTTGTTTACAATCACAATTATACAAGAAATTAATAAATCATTAATAATTTACAACTAAAAGGGAAGAAATAAAATTTTCGGAATGTTTGTTTATAATCACAAATATAGAAATAATTGAATGAGTGTAAATGCAAGAGAGAATTTGCAAGTAAACAAAGTACGTTACCTTACTATTAGAGTTGGGCGTGACATTAAATGGTATCAGATCGTAGGTTATAATTATGTAGACCCTAATGTATTTGAGTACATTAGGTATATAGGATGATAGGGTGTTAGCATCAGACTGTTAAATATAGTCTTGGCAGCCTACTTATTCTAGACGTTGACGTGTCTGTGGGGTCTTAGTCTAGCGTTTGCTAGCCTGGTTAAGGCTATATCTTGCCGTATACAGTGGTTTTTCTCTAAGCTTCCTTTTTCCTCATGATTATATAGGGAGAATCTCTTATACGTCGTGTTGCTAATTTTGTAATGTGAAGAATGTCGCCCAAACTAAGAGGTGGTGTCATAGGCTGCACAAGTGGCCGAGGCAGAGGTAGAGGTTGTGGTGGACATCATGGCTGAGAAGTTAGAGTTGTTAGATCATTAGTTGTTGGTCAACCTCAGTTTATTCAAAACTCTTGTTCATTGTAGTTGTCTTAATTTCCTTTCAAAATTCAAATTTCCTTGTTATTCCAAAATATATGAATATTACATGACATAGTTTATATATACTATAACCAATAACCAGTTGGATGAGATTCTAATGATGGAAGCTTTAGAGTTCCTTAGTATTTATCCGGCTATCTATTTCAGATAATCAGCTAAGTATAGCCTAGTTGAACATCTATAGTTAGGTGATCTTTGTTGATATTAAAATAAACAGAATTAAGTATTGAATTGAGTAGATATTATGAATTTGTTATAAATCAAGGGTACAATGGTTTAAAGGTTGTAAATTTCTACTTAGTCACCATTCTTTGTGGTACACAAAAGTTTAGGAATCCTGACTTTCCTAGGAAATGGCTCTTGGTCAACATATTCTAGGTAAGGTTTTCGAAACTTCGGGTGTAAGATTGGTTGGAAGCTTGGACCAAGTAACTCTTGCACCAACTCACTTAGTGTGTATGCATCCACTTGTTCTCGTTGTTGAACCCAGGGGTGCCCTCAAGGGTTGCTGGTGGTTGTAATCCCCTAAGGCATAATAGTTGGCTTTCTCGCTATACATGCCCCCTGAGCCAAAAAGATATTTTTCATGCTCGTAAGCTCCTGCTTATGTGTAGGGACTTGTGTATCCCTGTAGCTACATGAGGGCCTTACTATTTCCTTGGCAGCCAGAACTATTAGAGGATTTTGCCTCCTCTCTTTTGTGATTGTTAGTGTTATGCCCTAGCCCAATCATATATACATTGTCATTGCTATTTAATAAATGTGAGGCATTTCATTTTGGCATATGTATTTGTATGTTATTATTTTATTTGGTAATTCAGCAACTTCATAAAAGTATCCATGAATAGTTGATTTTGTCTTATGTCATCAAGTACATGACTTGATAGTAAATTTTTAAGATAAAAGAATACTATTCTAAATTGTCCTAAGTCATTCATTGTGATGGGAATGATAATGAGTCAAGACTAGTAAGTACTCTGAGAGATGATCACATTTTACTGGTCATGGACATGAGATGCCACTCAAAACATAGATGCATGTTGAGAACATGATATTGGATTGACCCGCTATGAGAAATACTACATGGAACATGTCATCAGTACTTCTCATCGCAGTAGTGATATTTGAGTCATTCGACTTGAATTCACCATGGATTCCTACATGGGGAGCTTTATGTTTTGATATAGTTTAACATCATCCATAATAGGATGGTAATACAAGATATAATTGGACATATGGTAAATCATGTAGTAGAATGTGAGTGACACTGAAGGAATTTGTCCTACTCTTGTTTGAATGAGATATCTTTTGGCCACTTGACAAGTAGGACTGATGAAATGCATGACCGTGCTCGAATGGAATTGATAAGGGGTTATCAATATCATTTGTCTTTGGTTAGTCTACTTGGGAATCAAGAAACATTTGATTAAGCTTTACAAACATGATGTAATCCATGCTTTATGCTTAATTGATATATTGTGTGACAAAAGGGCTAAATATCGAATTGTGTATTAGGTATTGTCGAGTCATTGAATTTGCTCATGTTGGGTAGTCATAATGTCTTGCTAGAGCACGCTTATGATTTGTGAGCCTTAATGGTTATTTGGGCCTACTGTCAACATTGAGTGAACCTACAGGATCACACACTAGAACAAATTGCCATTCATAATGTATCTTGCTATTATCTTATGCGAACATTTTAAATACAATTAAATGGTTAGTTGTTTTAAAATGTGTGATGAAATAGTTTGTTTTAAAATGGTTTGAAAACAAATTAGAATTTGTTTGACTTAGTCAAAGTAGTTTGTTTGATTTAGTCAAACAAAAGAAAGAACTTCTTGGACTTAGTCAAATAGAGTAATTCATTTGACATAGCCAACTAAGAGGGAGTTTAACTTGGTCAACATGGGAATTGAAATTTTTATTTATGAAATGAAAGGGGGTCGGAATTCATTTATTAATAAGTAATAACTATTGAAGTAGTCTATCATTGTTGAACTAGGGTAACCGAATTCTTGTGGGACTAGAATCGGGTCTCCCAGTAAGAGTAAGACTAAGGTTATTGAGGTTTATAAGTAGACCTATATGAAACCCTAGCCATCCCCCCCTTCCCCCCCCTTTCTTTTTAATAGTATTGCCATCCTTATTATAGAAAAATAGAGAAAAATAGCAAGGCATATTTTTTAGAGTCAAAAATTCAGTGCTAGCACACCAACACCTTTGCAGTGCGTTTGTGTGGATACCACTAGAGGGCGTTCACTTCTTGCAACGTCTGTGACTCAATTTCAGCAGCAACTTCTCGTTCTTGTTTCTAAACATTGAGGTAAACACACGTTCCCTAATTGGTTTTATCGAATTGCTTGGATCCTTGGTATAATTTGTTGACAAAATTTTAATTTTCCGTTGTGTGTATGTGTCATGGATTCCAACAGTGATACTATCGGTGGTTGTCACCCCTTACTACTCTAAGACCTCTTGGGCTACTAATGGTGTAAAATTTAACTGCCCCCAAAGGAATTAATTGGCTCTTTTTTGTTTCACTCCTTTGGGGTTTCTTCCCCTTTTATAGGATTGCTAGTACACCTCTAGAACCTGCTTCTCCCTTTTTTTTTCCTACTGTTTCTTGAATGATCCCCTTAAAGGGTTGCCACCTAAGGGCTTCTACTAGTATATTGGGTGCATCATGTTTGGAATCTGCTGCTATATCCATAGCATGCTTCTCCATTTTCTCTCCAACTGTTTGGTTCAACACCTTTGGGGGCTATATCCAACTGCTTCTCCATTGCCATTGGAGGAAGACATCTAATCTAAAAACACTACTGTCCGAAGAGGATATTTGATCTGAAAATAGGACTGATATGTTTTGCTCCTCTCTTCTCTCTATTTGATGTAATTTGGAAGGCAAACAAATGGTAGTGCAGATAAGAAGACTTGTGATGACGGAGACCCTACTTCCTTCGACGAGCACATATGGCGTTGAACGACTGTATGAGTTGCTAAAGGATTAGGATGCGGCGGCTAGGATTGCAAAGGCCTAGTTGCTGCCATGTTATGTCAAAATAATTATTTTATCCCTATAGTGTTGTAAATTTATACAAACATTTCTCTGTCCTAAAAAAGTTTCATAAAAGTCCTCAAAATTGTTATTCGTCCATGTATGTTTTTGTAAAGCTTTAAACAAATGCAAGTTTTAAAAGATATTGTAGATTTGTATGCTAATTTAATCAGTGTACACTTGTGTGCACACCAATAAATTGGCTTAACAAAAAAAAAGCCCATTCTAAACAAATTTTCTCTCTGTATCTCTCAAAACCCATTGCTCTATCTGTTTTCGTACCATCAGATCTCTTCCCCTTCTTCTTTTACTTCTCACCTATTGACTAACCCAGATCTCTCTCTTCGACTATTTTACGGCAACAACCAGATGGTGTTGGACATCAAGGAGGCGGTTCCTCATCGGAGCATCTAAAACGGCGACTCCGTTTTCCTTCTTCACATGTGTGGATCATTAAATGCGGCAGTACGAGAAGTAGGCAGATGTGCATACACTCTCAAAGAGCTTCAACTCTTGATGGACGATGTCGATGCTGACAAGGACGTGTACATAAACCTGGATGAGTTTGTTCACCTCTACAGGTCGTCGTCGATGGTGGCGGCGACATACCTAAAAGATGCATTCGATTTATACGATCAGAAGCATGATAAGCTAATTTCAAAGGCTGAGCTTCACCAGGTGCTTAATAGGCTGGGAATTAAGTGGATCTACCTAATTAGGTTTTGGTTTTTAGCAATTGGATTGGGGTTGTTTTTTCGATCTTTTAGATTACAAACTGTGTTGATTAGGTTTTGTGGATCTAACTTAGGAACTTTTACGTCTTCTATGAATTAAATGACAAGAATTGATATTATTTTTTGTGCTAATTTTGTATTAATTATTTTTTTCTTTTGACAAATTTGGCATGGCCATTAGTGAGGGAGGGTAGAGCAATGGATGTGATTAAAGATAACATGCCTGAAATCGGATTGACAAAAATGATGGAGATGTATGTTCACATTGCTGTCATTTGTGTTCATCCAATAGTACAAGCCAGGCCAACAATGAATCAAATTGTCAAAACATTGGAAACCATTTCCAGTATAAATGATGAAATCGATTCCCATAGTAGGTTGGACATACCACGAGGCTTCAGATAGCTGTTATCATTGAATAATTGACAACAAAATGACTTCTTTTTGCAATTGTCTTTTGATATTTTTCGATTTTAGAACATTTAAGTGAAGTTCATAGTGTAGAGAAAAGTTCAGGAACATTTTTTGGTTACTTTTCTAGAGAATTATAGTTGCAGTACCTTTGGAAATTATTTTACCCAGTCTGTGTATGTGAATAATTCCATTCAAAGCATTTTGGTGGCTAATACCATTTGATAATTCAAATAGTTCAAATTTTGATGACACTTAGCCTGGAATTAAGGGTTTACTACTATAGTGATTTTGTTTTACCATGGTAATCACTAAAATAAGAATGAAATATTTTGCAGATCAAAGAAATGGTAAGAGTGTTGATGGAGGTTTTGCAGATAAAAAAAATGAAATATTTCTCAATCATGAAGAGAATGAAGCAAGGCACAAGCCACAAGAGAGTTTTTCGATTTCTGCTTTCAAATTCCAAGAAGAAGAAGAAAAGTAGAAGAAAAGAAAATTAGGGTTCTCATGTCTGGTAACTCTACTTTGAAATTTCAAGAAGAAGAAAAAATGTAGAAGAAAATGGAATTAGGGTTTCTCATGTCTGATAAAATAGATTCAGCGGCATTTTTGTCTTTAAAATTTCATTTAAAATAAACCAGGCGACACGTCAATAATTTACTAATAGACTATTGACGGACCACTAATATAAGAACTTAAGTGCAATCTGGTTTTTTCACCTCAAGTGTTTGAATCCGTGACACATACACGCAACGAAAAATTAAAATTTTGTCAACGAATTCCACCAAGGATCCAAGCAATTCGATAAAACCAATTACAGAACACGTGTTTACCTTAATGTGTTGAAATAAAAACAAGAAAGTGTTGTTGAATTGAGTCACAGATACTGCAGGATGCAAACGTCTTCTACCGGTATCAACACGAACGAACTAGGAAGTGTTGGTGTGCCAACACCGAATTTTTAACTCTCAAAAATACCTTGCAATTTTTTTTCTCTCTCTTTAAGTGAAGTGGACGGCAATAAGTATTGTGCTAGGGTTTCGTAAGAAGGTTTTTTATAGACTCTAATAAACCCTAGTACTAGTCTTACTAGGAGATCTAATTCTTATTCTACAAGAAAACTCTTATTCCTTGTCCAACAAGGACTAACCACTTAATTATATATTAATTAATTAATTAGGCCCAAATTTACTTTATAAATAAAACATAAATTCGGCCCTCAATTATTTATGTCATTAATAAATACTAATTGTCTTGTTGACTAATTCAAATTCACTCTTAGTTGACTAAGTCAAATAAACTCTTTTTTTTGTTGACTAAGTTAAACAAAGTACTTTGACTAGGTCAAATAAATTGTAATTTATTTTAAAACTATTTTATAAACAAATTATTTTGCATAAAATAATAGCAAGATAAATATAGCACAGCTCATTCTAATGTTTGACCATGTAGGTTTACTTAATATTGAAAGTATGTCCAAATAATCATTTAGACCACAAGTCATAAGTGGGATTTAGTAAGACATTATGATTGTCCAATACGAGTGAATTTGATGACTAGACAAAACCTAAAACACAATTCGAAATTTAATCCTTTTGTCGCATGATATCTCAATTAAGCATAAAGTATGAATCATGTCATCTTTATATAGGTTAATCAAACATTTATTGATACCCAAGTAGACTGACCAAAACAAATGATATTGATAACCCTATCAATCTCATTCGAGCACGGCTATGCATTTCATTAGTCCTACTTATCAAGTGGCCAAGAGATATTTCATTCAAATACTAGCGAGATAAATTCCTTCACTGTTACTCACATTCCTCCACATGATTTACCATATGTCCAATTATAGCTTATATTATCATCCTGTTACGGATGATGTTGAGCTATATCAAAATATAAAGATCCTCATGTACGAATCCATGGTAAATTCAGGTCAAATGACTCAAATATCACTACTGTGATAAGAAATACTGATGACATATTGCATGTGTAACCCATTTTTGTTTTTTTTTTTTAATTTTTTCCCGTTTCCACCGCCCATGATGCAGCCTTTGTAGTTATTTCAGTTCACCGCCCATGCTGCAGTCTTTCTTCTTAAACTAATCAATTCCACAGCCCACATTTGATTCTTTTTCGTTGACTAATCAATTGTCACGGCCTACTGAGTTTCTTGCCTTTAAATTATTTAAAATCACCGTCCAAGCTTCACTTTTTTACTTGTTTACTTCACTTCTTCAGACAAATTTTGCTCTCTTCATTGCGATGCCTTTCACTCATTTTTCTCCTCCTCCTCTTCAAACTGAGGTAACATTTTATTCCAGCTGTTCCTTGCTTTCATTTTTTGTTAATACACCATTTATAGTTGATGTTTATTCATTGGTTTTGATGGAAGCAAAGCCTCGGTCTAGAGCATTTTAGGATGGATTGAAGCTAGGTTATTGGAGTTAAGTGTTAATAAATTTAGATTGGAGAACATAGGTGTAGATGGAATCTGGTGATTGATGATTTTTTTTTTCTTGAAATGGACTAATGATTCTTAATTTGTAGTTGACGAAAAAGAGCATGATCATTCTCTGTTCTTGGTGATTTTTTTTGAGGTCTGCTGGCAGGTTATGATGGAATTAAATTGGTAGAATAGATTGAGCACTGAAGTTGAATTTATTTAGAGTGCTTACGGGTTGGTGAAAGGAATGAATTTTCTGATTAAGGTTGGCTTCTTTTGGATGAAATATCAATGAGCTTGTGAACATTAAGGCTGGATTTATTTAGAATAAACATGGGTTTAATGATTGGGGAAAATATTTTCATTCGGGTGAGTGTCAAGAACAAAACTTGGAATTTTTTTAGGTTGAGAAGAATACTGTGATGCTAAAATTTGGTTAAAGAAGTTGTAAAAAAAAATTAGAATGTATATAAAGTCGGTTACGATTTTTGGACGGTTATAAATATTTTGGTCGTAAGATCAAATGCAATTTCGGAGAAACTTAGGATACATTTTTATTTCAATATGTATGGGTTGGAGAATTAAATTGTAATCACGGAAAGGCTTGAAAAATCAAATAATAACCTTCTATAAATTCAGGAATTTATTTATAATTTGCCGTAATTGGGAAATTAATTTGTAAATTTTTCGTAGAGTCCGATTTTCATGGCAAGAGCGATAGACCGTCGATCGAAATAGGAGTTTTAGCATAGTCAAGGGTTTTGGATCTGCATTTGCATTTCATACATTTTCGGTAATGCCACAAAACCAGTACCACATTTTGATGTCTATTATGATTTTGTCTGTTTCAGTTTCCTATTCATGCCATCGGGACCAGCCTCCGAAGAATGGTGCGTGACTGGTCTATCTTACTCTAGACTACCAGGTGAGTGAAATAACAGCTTCAGACACATAAACTGTCTTCAAACTCTGTATAGTTTTTGTTGTGTCTGGTTATGATCTGAAATCGAACTAATAATTATTTGGCCAATTAACAATCGAATTTATGTGATTATTAATAACCAACATTTTGTTTTGATAATTTGATATACATATATTGGTATATGTCTATATATATATTATGTAAAAAGAATTAAAATTCTGATCTGCATGGTTGTCTATTAATATCATTCGTATATAATATTCTGATACGAGACATGTAGCTACGAGGTACGTAGCATTTGGTATACTAATGCTCTAGCAATGTCCTAGTTACAGAGGTAAAAGTGTGACCGTGTATCTGGCCAGATACATGCTTTATTCTGTCTAGTGGCGGAGTCGACACTATTATTCTGTCTGTTTTGGTCCCATATTCTAAATATATATATATATATATATACTTATGATATTGTCTGATTGCATGTTATATGCCCTGGATGCAAACGTTTTAGAAAAACATTTTACTGGGTATTACATACGTAGCATGTATACTTTATGGCATCTTTGTGTATACATATGCGGTATATTTTTAAATTGTTTTCACAACGGTTTATGTGAGGTCTGGAGCCGGTATGAAGTGTCTTTTCCTCATTAGGAATTCATATCCATTTTATTTTTTTGTCTATCTTTAAACCATTTTTTAGGTGATATTTTTGATGCTCAGCAACTGTCCAATACCTCGATCCCAGTGAGACATTGTTGATAGTAGTGAGTGCCCCTCATCCGGGCTCTACATTTGTTTCAGCTATTAGAGCTTCACATCGGGTTGATGTTGGGTTGTTGGGTTAGATTTTGTATTTTAGATATTGATTTTACACTTACTCGATATTACCCTATTAAATTTATATTGTTTCTATATATATACATACTTTCAATGTAAATTTTTTTATAAATATTAAATACTTGTATTAATGGATAATTTTGGGTAGAATGTTTGTATCTCCGAATCTTGTGCGAGATGGGTCGAGCTCTCTTAGACGGTTCACCTTGTATGCCGTTCATGGTCCGAAAACGGGTCGTGACAGCAATATTTTTCATAGCGAGTCAGTCCGATATCATGTTCCCAACATATACCTATGTTCTGAGTAACATCCCATGTTCATGATCAGTAAAACATGATCATCTTTCAGAGTGGATACTAGTGTTAACTCATTATTATTCCCATGATAATGAACGACTAGGGACTATTTAGAATAGTATTCATTTATCTTAAGATTTTACTATTAAGTCACATACTTGATGACATAAGACAGAATCAACTATTTATGGATACTTTTATCAAGTTACTGTAACACCAAAAAACATGATAACATATAAGTATATATGCCAAAATGAAATGCCTCATGTTTATTAAATAATAATGACAATGTACATGTGATTGTGCTAGGGCATAACACTAACAATCTCCTACTTGTTCTAAGCCCAATCAGGCATAAACTGAATACTTAAAGACCTAATATGACAATCATGTTTTAGTTGTGGTAGTGGTTTAGTCAAAGGATTATCTACATTGTTATTTATATCAACTCTGCATATCTTAACATCTCATCTCTCAATGATCTCTTGAATGAGGTGGAAACGTCTGAGTATGTGTTTGGATAGTTGATGTGGCCCGGGCTCTTTGGCTTGGGCAATAGCCCCATTATTGTCACAATAAAGGTCTATTGGGTTTGTAATACTAGGAACAACACCCAAACCTGTAACAAACTTCTTGATACAAACTTCCTCTTTGGCTGCATCTGAAGCAGCTATATACTCAGACTCTGTAGTAGAATCGGCTACGATGTCTTGCTTGGAACTCCTCCAGCTCACAACACCTCCATTCAAACAAAATACAAATCCTGATTGTGATCTAAAGTCATCCAAGTCATATTGGAAGCTAGAATCTGTGTAACCATTTACAACTAATTCATTTTTATGTCCATCATACACTAAGAAAACATCCTAATTAAGAATCTTTTTTGATGCTCAAAGCACAAGTGACATCTGGGCAGGTGCAAAACATGTCATACATGATAGAACCAATGGTTGAAGCATATGGAATCTTACTCATGCGCTCTCTTTCATCCCTTGTGGTAGGGCATTGATACTTTTTGAGCTTAATGCCATAAGACATTGGCAAGAATCCCTTTCTAGAGTCTTGCATGCAAAATTTTAGCACATTTTCAATGTACCCACTTTGACTTAGGCCAATTAACCTTTGGGATCTATCTCTATATATCCTTATGCCTAAAATATAGGCGGCTTTGCCTAATTCTTTCATTGAAAAACATTTTCCTAACCAAGACTTGACATTTTTGTTGGGTTTCTTATGTGAATAAACATCGAATGTGAGCGAAAAACAACAAAATCACATAAGAAACATCACAGGAACATTGTATGTAATCATAATTAATTGACCAAGGCCGAACTTGTGTACCTTATTTTACTTTACCAAATTATTTTCTCCAAAACAAAGCTGACCGAATTTGATTTCTCTTCCTCCTTTGTTTGTGCTGAATGCAATTGCTAATAGGGACTGCCAAAAGACGACTCCCCTCTACTCACACACACACACAAGATCGTTGATTAGGCTAATGTGTGCTAGCACTTCTTTTAGAATCTCTATTCTAAAATTCACAAATAAGTTTCTCTTTTGTTTGTGGCACTCACTAATTCGGCCAAGCCATGAAAGAATAGCAAGGAGTGCACCCTATTTATAGACATAAGAGGAGACCTAAATAGGCGCATAATGAGGCCGAAATTCCTCTCTCCTTGTCCTCCAAGAATTCGGTCTCTTCCTCATCTAGAAGGAGTGTGTCGAATTCCTAATCTAGTCACACTAGGGTTTGACATTCTTGTCTCACAAGAATATTCACTTCCTAATTAATTTTGTTACATACAAATTAG
>CAODLS010175467.1:0-11638 GCA_948243855.1 Flueggea neowawraea | reverse complement strand
ATATATGTTAACTTACGCAAAGCTTGCTCAAGATGATCAACGTACGTAGCTGCTAAGATTCTCAGGTGACGTACGTTAGAAGTAAGTGACGTACGTGAGAATGACGCAGAAGGCTGTAACGGCTATTAACAGTCTCCAACGGCTAGTTTTTCAACACCAACGGTCAAATGGCTTGAAGAAGCTATAAATACATCAACAAAGGGCAGAAAAAGGTGGATGATCATATGTTTTAAAAAATAAAACGTTTTCATCATTCCATCACCCCCAAAACACCAAAATCAAGCTAGAGAGAAGATCAAGAGCATTGTGCCAATATGTACTCCTAGCATAGAGCTTTCATTTTTGTAAATATTTTTGTAAACATTGAGAGTGTGGGGAAGGTTGGTTGTGAACCTATAGAAAACAACATTGTAATGGCCTTAGAGGTTTGAGTCGTAATCAACTTTGTTGGCCTTAGAGGTTTGAACCATAATCAACCTTGTTGGCTTTAGAGGTTTGAGCCGCAATCAACCTTGGTGTAAGACTTTGTTGGATTGAGCCGCAATCAATCTCCGTTAGTGAAAAGTCTAAGTGAGACTTAGGTAGTGGACGTATGCATGTTTAGTCGAACCACTATAAAAATCTTGGTGTTGTTTTTCTTGCCTCACTCCAATTCGCTTCCGCTCTCCAAACTCAACTAATGCATCCCCGAGAAAATTCTCCAACACATATGAATACAACTTTAGAGATCCTTAGGAGGGACTTTTTGTAGTAAAAAAAGGCGATTTTGTTTGAGGAAAGAAAAAGAAGGCATAAGACCCAAATCATCATCTTGATTTTTTTCCTTTTATCTTTTTATGTTTTTATGGGATTTTAGATTGGAATTGATTACATCTTGCTATTTTGCCATGATAAACTACAAGCTAGGGCTAGAGATGTAATCTAACTTGTGGATTGGTTATTCTTCTGATTGATTGTTTAATCTATTTCTTTTGAATTTCATTGCTTGATTCTATAATTTGTCACCAAATACTCAAATCCTAAGGATTGTGTGAGGGACCGATAGATGGAAACACAATATATGCACAAAGACTGGACATGTTTAATCTAGAATATTACCAGAATAATTCTGCATGTCTTGACGCAGGACGTAAGCATAGAAGTGCAATTGTTATTTAAATAGATTTTACAAACAATAGTTGATCTCTGCTAGGTGAAACCTTGGACCTTTAGTGCACTTAGAGCTTTTTTAATGGTACTCTTTATAGTTAAAATATAAATAGAGAGTACAATTAATAATTTTTAAATATAAAGAGTGAAAAATTTCTTTAACTCCAATGCTACTCTTTAACTCAACTATCTAAAAGCATATAATAAAAAATAAAATTGAAAGAGAGTGAATATTTAAGAGAGTGTAACGAAAGAGAAAATAAAGTATATAGACTTCATTAATGACATACAAAATAGAGAGTCATTTTGGATTATCTATTTCTAGCTAGTGAAATTCATTCTTTACTCTATTTTTGAAGATAAAGAGTGACTTGGAGTTGAATTTTAGTAGCTAACTCTTTATAATAAAGAAAATTGTCAATTTAGAGAGAGCATTGAAAATTATCCTGATTATTTATCTATTGTCATACTTACTGCTTTCATTTAAATAATGTTTTAATTAATTAAATCAACCCAAAATTCGTATTTATTTTTCTGCACCTGTTTGAACTGCGATAAATCGTCATTTATGTAGATTCGATACCAAGAATACTCCGGGTAATTTATTACCATGATATGCTCTTTACACTAGCAAAATTCACTGATCAGATACATTGCTTCGAAACGTTTTTAGTTCCTCCATCCAAATTGATAAGTTTATTTTCTATTTTGTGTATCTCAAAATATAGCCTTATTTTTTTTACCTATATTTATTGATTAAATATCATTTTTGTCCTTCATAAATGATCAATAATTTAACGATATTCTCCTATTTCTAATGCAATTTTATTCACTCAAACAACTATTGGCCAATAAAAAAAGGTTCCATTTCCTAAACTAAAAAAATAGTTATAAAAAATTAAACAAAAACTACTGTTTATAACTAACTTAACTATATTTTTCCTAAAACATATATTTACCTAAATGGTCAAATATTTGTTTAACTAAACCAATTTGAGATGAAGGGAGTACCTTATTCTATCATCAACAAATTAAAGTACTAATCAACTCGTATGTAAAATGGAAGTTTCATAACCCCAATAAGAGAAATTTAAGAATAAATGAAAAATTAACCGAAATTTAGTAACCTCTTAAACATTTTGTCCTACCATACGATAATCATAAATTTATACAATACTTTTTTTAAATTGAAGACAATAACTGGGAAAAGCAACTAAGCATCAAATAGATTAATAAAGGCGTTGGCCTTCAATATTTCCTACAGGATCGTAGTTACAAGTGACGAAAACGCAACCACTCTTGCACTTGGCTCGACCGCATCCCAAATGAACCGAACTCCCCCAAACAACCTGAGTATGGTGCAAGCACTCGTCACCAACACATGAATTAGACGAATGATCATAGAAATGCTTTTCACTCTCCCACATTGTTACCGCGTCTACGCCATCCAAGTTAGCATAACCTTCTGCAATGTTCTCTCCATAGGGTCCATACGAATGCTCAAACTCGCATTTCTCTATCCTAGATTTTGCATATCGTTGAGCGTAGGCTGCTACTGTGTCGTTCCAAACAGTCGAACCAACACCTACCTCGGCACGATCCTTGTTATGAGCATCAACGTAGTCTTGAGGAGTGTTTTGGGCGAGTGAGATGTGAGCTAGAATTGATCCGAGCAAGAATATGGTTATTCCTAGTCCACTGGACCACATTTTTTCTATTGTCTATGACATGGCAAGGGTATATATGGAGAATAGAAAGCAAAGGATGTTGTGCAAATGGAGCATATAGTTTTGGTTATTTATAGGCAAAAGTGTAGGCACAAGCTATGATAATGAATTGGTTCACGAACTCAAAGACAAGACACAGTGTACATATTATATTAGCAATTGTTTTGTATCATTCAAGTGTCATCACTTTTAAATACAAGAATTTTGTCCAAACATCCTTTAGCTTACAGAGACAATATTGATGATTGTAAAATATGATTATAGCATCTGATTTTATAAAATATGCCATGGGAGAAAGAAAATGAATTATTAACATCCTTTAGCTTACAGAGACAATATTGATGATTGTAAAATATGTTATAGCATCTGATTTTATAAATCGGCATCTGTCTTATATAAAATCCTCATTTTGAACATTTCTACTTTGAAATTAGAAATTCAAACTCTTTATGTGTTCTTCTGATGAGCACAAATCAATACAACTCTTATGAATAAAGACATTTATTTTACAAATTTGATCCTATTTTTGTGCAACCGGAATTAAAGCTATCGTGTTGACCATGTTACATGATTATTGACTAAGAAAAGGAAAAATAAAAAGTGCATCACAGACTATAAGCCAATATAGTAAAGACACTGATCAGAAATCTCTGTAAGTTTCTTGTGGTGTACTGTAAGAGATTTATGTTCAGACATTGATAGATTTCCATTAAAATTTCAAATTCTATTTAATCATAACCGCATCCTCTTTAAGATCCATTGTCGATTGTATATTGTAATTCAATTGCCAAAACAAACTGAGTTTGGTTTAATCTTTTTTTAATACTTGACTGTGGATAAGCCCCGCATGGAATTAGTTTCAGATGTTAAAATGAGAATATTTGTGTTGTATATAAAAAATATATATTTATTAAATTGTCAATCAACGAACCAGCAAGGAAGTTTAGATCAAAGAGAAAAAGAAAGACGAAGTCATGCATGTAATAGTGGAATCATGTGAGCACAAATCACTGTCATAAGACCGTAATAAGCGCAGCACATGTTAAGCTTTCCGTAAGAGAGAGATTAGTTACGGAGAAGCTGAAGGAAACAAATTAGTAGTAGAAACAACAATGATGTAAGACAAAGCAGCTGACTTATTAACAATATACTGTTGTACAACATTTTTCAACCGAATTTGCGCAGGTGATTATGACCCAACATTTCACTGATTCAATAAAATGTTTAGGCTAATTGATAAAAATAATTTGAACTTTAAGGGTTGTATTAAATCAAACATATTCTTTCAAAAATAACACGAAAATTTTGCAGACTTTGACTTTTGTATTAAATCTTCAATATTGTTACTGCTCCATCCATTTTGTTCATTAAATTATGACATGGCATGCTGAGCTGGAATAATTGTTGACATACAGTCCTACGTGATATATGATGTGTCAAGACTTAAAACTTGGGTTAGAAAACTAAATTTTGGCATCAAAGAGTCCTTTGAAGAGCAAACCCTACCTATGTCTCTTTTGTGTTTGCCTAGGATTCAAGGAGAAAACTTCACCATTTTTAGACAATTGTTGGTTAGAAGTAACAACATTTGATGACATCCGTAGGAACATGCATAAGGCGATATGTTCTCTACTAGTAGTAAGATTCATCATCATATTTTATTCTTCATCAACACTAATCAAAGGTCCTTAGATTGGGAAAACAATATTTATCTACTCAGTCGTTGAAAGAGTTGAAAACAAGAAAGGAATTCTATTGATACGGCAGGCCAAGCCTAATAAGCGCAGTTCAAAGTGCAAGTCTTAAAATTTGAACTGTGGACCAAATGAATAAAGCCAAAATAATATGCCAAGCGGAACCTATAGAATGCATATAGCAGATCATCCGCCCTCTACAACTACAAATACCACACACCACCTTTATTTTTCACTAGCATTATGCCTGGCGCAGATTAATTTCATAAGATAATTAATTTTTTTATGTTAAAGTATAATTAAAAAGTTATTTTTTAAAATTATTTTTGACAAAAGTATGATGAATGAAAATTATATATTGATTAATCAATATCAATATTTTAAGTTAGGGGGTTTTCCTAAGTTTTCGATAAATAATTTCATAATTGATTAGCATGTAACTTTTTACCTATTTCTATATTATATATGTGATTTTTTAATTTATTATAAATAAAAATATTGATTTTTATGCCTAAATATGATTTCTATATCTCAAAAAAATTTAAGAATTTAATTATTATTTATAAGAATTTTTTAAAATATAACTAAATATTAGATCTTTTTCTTAGTTAGATAATATTCTCAAATGGACATTTTCTTTTCAAGAATTTGTGTTGGATCCTCTCTTATATGTTTATTATATAATTTCTTAATTGTATTTTTCTAATTAAATGATTTTATTTTTAGATTTATTGAGTTTTATTTGCTCATATGTTTTTAATTTTTAGATTTTTTTTCATATTTTGAACTTATTTGACTTGACATCATTTTTATTGCTAAATTTTTAACTCTCATTCTACAAGCATCAATAATTTTCTTAAAGAACATTTAAACAAAAACTCTCCTTTTATTACTAAAAACTTATCTTGTTATATAGATGTCAAGTAATATCCGTGCAATGCACTCATCTAATTTTAATTAAAAATAATTTTGTAAAGAAACTATATAATAATAAAAATGTATAGTCAAATTGATTTGAAAAAAAAAATAAGTTGAAAGTTGAGTTAAGTGGGTGGTTAAAATGTTAATTGGAACAAGTGTTGTTTCCTAAGGAAATATCTAATATTTAGTTTTATCTCATAATTTCTTCTAAAAAATAATTAAACTCTTATAAAATTTAGAAAATATTAATTAGCAGGCATAACAATCAACATGTTTATTTATAATAAATTAAACAATCACATTTATAATATAGCAAAAAATAATTTTTTAGAGTAAAGATATGAATTAGCCCTGACTATAAACGTCAATATATATATATAAGTTTGAGAATATTTCCAATCTTTCATCCAAAATATCTCAATTTATTTTAACTTAGTATGTTCAACTCTCTTTAAATGAATAATAATAAGAGAAATAAAAAGTCTCTTGACAAATAACTAAATAGTTGGTGTATTTAACTCTTTTTCAAAGAGTAATAATAAAGATATAATGACACATGTCAATCAACTACGAAGCCACTTATCGAAAGTTTGGAAAAACTCCCTATCTATTATATACATACTGATATTGATTTGTCATTTTCAATTTTTCCTTTTCCAAGATTTAGTAGCTCCACTGCCTTCCCATCACTTCTAAACCTGTGATGATATTAGTTATGATCATCATAATTTGATCGAAAGTATAAAATCATCATTAATTTTTATATCTGATTCTCCATTTTCAAAAAGCCTAATACGTTGACATTTTGTTAGTCCATTCTAAATCATCTGCTAGCTTCAAATTTATATATCAAATTACGGACCAAATTTTTCATCATAGCATTAAATTTAACTAACTAACTAACTAACTATATATATATATATATATATATATATAAATGTTTATATTGATGCATATACTAATTTGTTTTTGTTATGTAATTATTGATTTTAGAAAAATTTTTATATTATATTACAAAAAGGCAAAGAAAGAAGATGTTTAGAAAAAATTGTCAAATGTCAATCGATTAAAATGTAATTCGTCGAAACCTTGAAAAAATTCACATACTAAGAAGCCACTCGCCACAAATTTAGGAAAACTCCCTAGCTATTATATATATATTGATGTAAGTGATTGATAATTTGCTTCTCCCCTAGTTGAGATAAGGAGTTGACTTGAATATTAGAAGATGGACGAAGAGATCCTCGTCTCTTCACCTTTCTTTTTATGCAAAATTGCAAAGGAGTTGAGGAAACGAGAAGTCAAAGAGACAATGACTCATTAGCCAAATAGTTAAAGAGCTCATGAGCCAAGGAGCTTAAGAGAAACAAAGTCTATTACTCTAAGCTAAGAGTTTAAGGGATTAAAGCCTAGAAGTTAGACATCTCATAGCATTGAAATGAAAGACTTTGGAATTAAAAAAAAGTAGTTAAAAAGTGTTATTTTAGCTTCCAAAATCAGAAGAATAGGGGATCAACATTAAAAATTAAAGTCAATCCAAAAATCATTTGAGGAATCAATCAAGATTTGATGAAACAGGTAAATAGAATTATTATATAAGAGTGTATAGGATTAAATCCTAGAAGTGACAAAAATCAAATGATCGAAAGAATTATTATTTGTAGGAGTATGGTTAAATTGTAATTGTAATAGCTATTGTGTGTGTTTTGGAAAATAGGAAGAGAAGTAAGGGTAGGATTAAAGAAGAAGAAGAAGAAGAAGAAGAAGAAGAAGAAGAAGAAGAAGAAGAAGAAGAAGAAGAAGAAGAAGAAGAAGAAGAAGAAGAAGAAGAAGAAGAAGAAGAAGAAGAAGAAGAAGAAGAAGAAGAAGAAGAGGAGGAGGAGGGGATGGAATTTATGAAAAAATTGTGAAAAAAAGAGAGGAGTAAGAGAAAGAGAAAGAGAGACAAAGACAGAGAGAGTAGAGAGACTTGGAGAGAGAAAACTTCCAAACATCATAACTTGAGTTCTGGGTATCCAATCGACAATTTGTAAAAAATCTAGTGTTCCTTGTCACATCCTCTTTCATTTCCAACTGCTGGCAGCTCGTCAAACCTCTAGAATCTGAGTTGGGTGTTTTCCAACAAACAGGGAAAACTTAGGACATGAGGTTGCCATCATTGGACTCCTCTTATCAAGATCCACTGATCTGGGTTGGAGATCAATTTTTTGACAAGATTCTGGTAACCGACCAGCAATACTCTAGCTATTTTATGGCAGGATCCCCTTCCAATTCCAGTTGTGAATTTTAACAATTTGGGACCAATTTTGAGTGTGTAATATGAGACTTGAAGGAGTTTAATTGATTAGTAACATATAGCTTCCTCGAGTAACTCCCTTTCAACACCATTAATCAACCATTCAACACTCCAATCATTCAAGATCGAACCAAGATCAAATTAACCCCAAAAATTTTGACAAATTGACATCTTCAAGCATCAAAAGCTAGGACAAAAATCGATTGAAACAAATCGGGACTTATCGAAATGCTGCAGAAGACATGTCAGAAACGGGCTGGGTATTACACCCTCAATGAACACGAAATACCACCCAACCAATATATTGTCTATTAATCGCTCTGTACTTGGGCCCTCATGATTTCTTTATTGAAAAGGCACCTCATTTAGTTGGAAAAAGAATGTGCTTATAAACAATCATTGGCCTTGATCCTAGTCTATGTGATCAGATCATGGTATTATAATGTCAACAATAGGTGCCTAGTTTCACACAAACTTAGTATAAATGGTTCGTTGTTTATGTCAATAATCAGTGTTTGCTTTCTTGCAAACTTGCATTTGACTATAAATTTTTTATCGCCTTTGAATATTCACAACGAGTTTAACAAAGAGCGCCTTGTTTCCTGCAAGCTTAATGTTGCACTGTACAATACACTCTTAATTGGCTTTCAGTACGTGCTACTACAGTGAGTGTTGAAAAATTCTGCATCAATAGCTCCCACCAAATTTGTATTGACCAAGTCTTTAGGATATTTGAGTTTGATTTTAATTTTCTTAGTTATTCAAAATTTAGTATCAGATATTTAGAATATTATGCTGCTATTTTATCTCTTTATTAGTTGCAAATCATGTATTTAAGCAGTCCATTATTCAATGAAAGTGTGTTCTAGGAAACTATTCATCTTTCTTTTTCTTTGTGCCTCTCTAAAAATCAACAAAGTGGTATCAGAGCCACTCTTCTTGATGGACATGTGAGTGTCAACCATCATAGAAGAAAGCTCCAATCCATGAAACAAATGGATTCTGAAACACCATTTACAGTACTTGCTCCACCTATTTTTGATGGACAAAATTACTTAGTTTTGGAAGCAAGAATGGAGGCTTATTTGGAAGCAAATGGCTTCTGGGAAGCTGTTGAGGAAGACTACCAAGTTCTTCCACTGCCCAACAATCAAACTGTGGCACAAATGAAACTTCATAAAGAAAGGAAAGGAAGAAAGTCGAAGGTGAGAGCTTCCTTGTTTGCTATTATTTCACCATCAATCTTCACCAGAATTATGCTCTTGAAATCTGGAATTTCCTCAAGATTGAATATGAAGGAGATGACCGGGTCAAAGGGATGCAAGTGTTGAATTTAATTAGAGAGTTTGAGATGCAAAAAATGAAGGAGCCAGAGACAATCAAAGAGTATGCTAACATACTTCTAGGCATTGTTAACAAGGTAATATTTCTTGGTTCCGAGTTTTCTGATTCGAGAATAATTCATAAAATTCTTTTTATCATCCCTAAAAGATTTGAGACAACAATTTCTTCCTTGGAGAATGCTAAAGATCTGTCCAAAATTGCTAAATGCTTTGCAGGCTCATGAACAAAGACGATTAATGCGAACATAAGGTTTTGCAGAGGGAGCATTACTGGTAAGGCAAGGAAATGAGTGTAATAAAAATTTCCCTCCATGTGAACTGTTATAGAGCATCCATATCAGATTCAACATGGTCATGTCGAAGATCTTCCAGACGCTGACCAAATTCAACATGGTCATGTCGAAGAGCTTCCAAACGCTGATCAAGTTCTGCATGGTCATGTCGAAGAGGGTTCTCGGCCTAAACTTCAAGACAAGGATCAAGTGCAAGTTCCACACATTTCTATTCCAATTAGCATGCCTTTGGGACCCATAACAAGGTCCTGATCAAAGAAGTTTCAACAAGTATTGATCTATCATCTACAAGACTTGGTGAATTCACTTAATGAAGGATTACAAGGCCACCAAAGCTTTGGTTCAAGTTCAGCTCAAGTCCAATACAACTTAATTCAAATTCAAGTCACTAATGGGATTAAGTAAGTGTGTTTTAATGGATTGATTGAATTTATCATGTGTGATAAATTAGTTTCTTATTTTTATGTATTTATTTTATGGCAAGTAGCATCCAATTAGGAGTCCTATATTTATTATGGCAATTGGCTTTTGTTTAGGAGTCCTAATTGACCAAGGATAACTTTTGTAAGGCTATTTAATCATTCTATAGCCGAACCATATGGACAGAATTTTGATGATATTTTAAAACCTAAAGGCTTTTGCTTTTGTCTTTGTGTTCTTGAGTAGAATGCATGCTTAAGGAACATTCAAAGAGTTTGATCACCTTCTTATAGAGTGTTTCAAAATTGGGGTTTAGAAACAAGTTTTCTAGGTTCCAATTCTTGATCAAATCATCTAAGCAATCTGATTTCTAACCATTCTTAGGGGTTGAAACCGAATTGGTGTTGGGGTTTTCTTGTAAATGTATTGGGGGTCCGAATATCAAAAGGGGTTCTCAAGCTTATTCATGGACGTTCAATATCATTTGGTATCAGAGCTTTGGCTCTAGATCAGGTTTTATCTTTACATAATTCCATTCTAATTTCTTATGTTTTCTTATGCCTTTGAATTCGGTTCATAGTGTTCTTTGTGCTTTGTTTTTGTTCTTGAGTTTTATTCTCATTTTTTATTGGTTCGTTTGATTTTGCAATCTAAAATCATTAACACAAAAAAAAATTCAGATTTTCTTTTAGTATCTGTGTTTGTAGAGAAAAAAAAAGGTCCAAAACAAAAAAAAAGGACCATGACAAAAAAAAGAGAAACATACTCAGAAATGACATAATTTGGATTCTTGCGTGATTGAAGGTCCAATTCATATCTGATTTATATTTCCTATCCTAACAAATTGTGTTATATTTTGAGTGGGAAATTGCGTGTCATTACATTCCTTTCTCATTAAGGAATATTGCAAATTGCGTGGCAGAATTGGGTTCTTCCTTAAATACCTCTTAATTTATGTGTCTTATTCTGGGTAGGTTTCTTTATTTCTTTTATATGTCTTTTGCATCTATTTGAGTTTTTCTAATTTATTGCTTCCTACGCATCATATTTTATTTTCATTAACCGATTTGCATCCAACTTGTTTTTCAATTTCAATTTTGGCATTCCATACATTACAAGCTTTTTGAAATTGTTTATGACAATGTGATTCACCTAAGAACATAAAATAATTAGCTAGAGTGGTGTGAGCAAGACCTTGAGTGCATTCATTAATTGAGATAAACACGAGTGAACATCCACATTATTTGAGAGCAAACACGTGAGGGAGTGCTTGTCAAGTCCTTGAATTATTTTGTTTCTTTGTCTCTAACTTTATTTTGCAGCAATGTCAAACCAAAGTGGAGATCATGGGGCTGGTCAATATAATGAAACTAGACAACCTGAAGCTCAAGAAGGCGAGATGACATGTTTTACTGGAGCAATAGAGGCTATGAGATATGTATTGGAGCGTATGGATACAAGGTTGTAAGCGGTTGAAAGGGCCACACCAAATCACAATGAGAGGCAAAGGGAAGGTAGAAATCGAAATCCTCAATTGCATGACTTGGAAGATGACAACTTTGATTACTATGAGGATGACAATGCAACTTTTGATGGAATGGGTGTACCTAGAGGTGGAGGTAGAGGAGGCTGTGATTTCGTAGAGGAAGAGGGAGATGGCAAGACAACCAATTCTATGGCAGAAATCGAGGCTATGATGATTTTGCGAATAGAAATTTGGGGAACATTAAACTTGAGATACCACATTTTCAAGGAAAATCAGATCCAGAAGCTTATTTGCAATGTGAAAAAAAAA
>CAODLS010175405.1:0-10693 GCA_948243855.1 Flueggea neowawraea | reverse complement strand
GGTTAACTCGAGTAAAACAGATCATGATTTACTCGAGTTATTCCTTGACTAACTCGAGTAAACCAGACCACATATAACTCGAGTTATCTTTGGATAGCTTGAGTAAACAGTGGTTCTGAGAGACCAAATTGTGACATTTTGTAATTGGTGAATTTAGAGAGTCTGAGGACTAATTTGGAGATTTTGACTGCTTTGAGGACCATTTGGTAATATGTCAAGTCTTGAGGACTAGAACATAATTTTACATTGGTCAGGGAACAAACTGTAATTTTACTTGGGTTTCGAGTTTTGGGTCAAAAGTGATGGATTCACTTTCGGATTGGATTTTTAGCGATCTTTGAGGGTTTCATATGCATGTGCATGCATTTTGGGTACAGTCATAGTACCAGTGTCTCATACATCATTGTTTCTGATATGCTATTGTTTCTAATAATTGTTTCAACTTCTTGCCCTTGTCAGCGGGATCAACCATCTCACAGTGGTACCGGGTCCTAGAGCTTGGACATCCAGGTGAGTGGATGACAGCTTCAGACACATAGTCTGTGTCTCGAAACTGTTTATGTTTTTTTATGTGTATAACACATATTTGAAACTGGACTAATGTAAGGATTTGTTAATTGAATAATTGGATTATGTGAATAAAATATTCTCTATTTATTTTTGGACAATAATTACATATATATATTGATATATATGTTTTGACTGTTTTTGATGTTGAATGCATGGATTGTTTGAGATAATGGTTTTTGATTATGGGACACCTTCACTACTGGGTACGTAGCCTTTGGTATACCAAGGTATGATTTGACCCAGCTATCAGGGTTGTCGATAGCCATGTGCCCTGGCCCGACACATGATTTGTTACAGATTAGTGGCAGAGTCCACAATCATTATTGAGGTGGTTAAGTGATACAGTTCCCACCGCGATTGAACCGGTCTCATAATACGTATATATTGTTTTTGACTGTGATAGTAGTAGTAGTATCGATTTTTTCAAAGCGCATGTGGTTGCCTTGGGTGTAAACATTTGCGAAACATGTTTCTGAAACCATACTATGTATGTAGTGTGTATACATATATATATACATTCTTGTCGTATACGTGCATGTGGTAGTTTTTCAACGGTTTTCAAACCAATCTTTGTGAGGCACATATTAGGCACTCTGGAGTGTTGTCCCTCACTCACTGGTTTTGACCCCCTTTGTTCTTCTGTGTTGCCTTGTTTCTATTTTTCAGGTTTATTTGACTCGGCAACTTTTGACATCCCTGCCCAGTGAGACAGATACTTTTGGTTAGTAGCACATTTTTGCCGGGCTACTTCGTTTGTATTAGATGTTCCACTTCGATAAACTGTTGGGTTATGGAGTCCGCTGATTGTGGGTCTTATTTTGGGGATATTGGATTTGCGATTTATCGCTTGTATTGATTTTTGATATATTTATAACCATATATATATGATTTTCTCGAAAATGGTTTTATTAAAATGATTTAAATATATGGGTTTATAGTTTCTGTATCTTTGATGTTTGTGCGAGATGGGCGGGGCTCCCATATACGGTTCACCTCGTACGCCGGTCACGGTCCCAGGAATGGGTCGTGACATATATATATACCGGTGAATAACTGGTCTCCTGGATGCCGAGAAAATAATCCTGATCACGGTCTACCGGTGAATGACTAGTCTCCTTGGAAACCAAACAGAACTTGAATAAACATATCAAAAATCAAAATCAATATGGTACTGTGGTTGTGCTAAAAATGCGTGCACATGCATATGTAGACTTGAAAGTTACTGAAAAATCTATTTCGAATGAGAATCTACCATTCTTAATCAAAAATTCAAAATCTATATAAAATTATATTTTGGTCCTCGACCAATGTAAAATTATGTATTAGTCCGCGAGACTTGGCAAATTACAAATCAGTCACAAAATATTCTCAAATTACCAAACAGTCCTCCAAGAAGTCAAAATTTCCAAATTAGTCCTCTAACTCTTAAAAATTACAAATTAGTCCCAAACTCTCAAAATATCATGTATAGTCCTCTAATTATTCAGAATTATGACAAATTATAGTTTGGTCCCTACGGCGAAAAATCACACCAAATCAACCCAAAATGCGAATAATCGATACCTAATGTTCTAACCGTCCACATTGCCTCTAATCATACTTAGGAACATAAATATATCAACAAATCTAACAAAAAACTCCAAAATCGTTCAAAACTAAACCCGAATCTAACCTTAGCTCTACTAAAAACTCATCAAATCTCTTCATTCAAGGCTTGATTCTTGTTAATATAAGTCCTATCTAACTTATTCTACCAACCCCAAACGTTCTTTCATCAAAATTCATCGAAAAATTCGAACCCTAAACATTTCAGATGTAAAGGAACCCAACTGATTTAATGCATATAACAGAGGAAAAAGAGAAGAAAAGATGTGATTCTTACCTCAAAAAAGGATTAAGAACGAAATGGGAACAATGTGGGAGTGTTATGAGGTGATTTGTGAGAGAAGAGAGTGAATGGGATGGAGAAAATGCAAAACCCGTCAAGTTGGGGCTATTTATAGAGCCATACGCCAAAACACTGTGTTTCAATCAAAATGGCCTAGAATGAGCACATTAACGGGCGTTGCACCTTATCTACCCCCGTTACAAGTCTTTAATGTGTGTAGCAGATAGCACAACCTACGTTGACGCCCTACTCAGCTCCTGGTTCAAACCCATGAGATGATCAACGTGCGTAACTGCTCTCCAACACATGTAGATGACCTCATGGACATGATTCTTGCAAATGTTCTCACTTCTAACATACCACTAACTTTGAAACACAAACTCCAACACTCCTAGAAGCAAATCCAACACCAAAACTTGACAGAACAATGTATGAATCACCTCAAACACAAAATTTCACAAAAATTAACATGATTAAACTCCATCAATATTTGTTCATCATATTCGACACCTAATCATTATAGAAATCATTCAAGAACATATTCAAAATTTAACGAAAAGCTACAGGAATCTTGACTGAAACGGGAAGGGCATTACACCATAAGTTAAGGATGAATGGCATCTATGATATTGAACTAAATTTGAGTACTTGTCAATCTACCCAAAAGGTGAAGACCTATTGGGAATATGTGGATACGAAATCAAGCGAAGTGTTGATAAAGAGCATCGATAGTCGCGAAAGGGTTTGTAAAACAAAACAAGATTGATACTGAGTAGACCTTCTAGTCTTGTTTAAAGATTTGCCTCCATTTTATAGACCTTGGCCATGATGGTTAGTTTAGACCTCAAGACTTCTCAAAAGATAATTGAGTGAAGAAACTTATATGGTTCAAACCATAGATTTCATCGTACAATGCAACAAACATACAATTTTTTGTCCTTGGTGAGACTTTGAGGGATTGGTATATTCAATTTTTTTTATAATACCAAGTACTTTAGAGGCAAGTATTGTCATTCTACTATCATGTGTAAACGAAACACTTGAAGCTAGAATCGGCCCAGCATACATGAATGACATCAAAGATTGGTTGTGATCTAGCCTTGAGATAATGTATGTGGTTCGTTCTTGGAAATGGGATTTCAAGAATTGTTCAAGCACTTTGATGTCCCACTACAAGAAGAATGTATCAATGAAATCTTGAACACATTTGTGTCGCAAGCCTATAGACACCCAAGTCCAATAATTAACTTCATGACGAGCACATGTGTCTACATATGATATGTGAAAAGGAAAACGTTTAAGAACCTATATGAAGTAGTTGTCAAAGAACATCTTGTTGTGTATCAGTTTATGACTTTTTGTATACAAGAATTAAGTTATGCTATGCTATGAATTATCTAGTATATGTTGATTAAACCAAATCAGAAGTGCGTTGGGAAGTAGTGAATGGGGTACTCGAAAAGCACTGTAGCTAGTGCGTTTTGTTGTCGAAGAAAAGATCTATGATCAAGTAGAAACTTAGTTGCTAGTTAGCCATGTGATATGGACATGAGTATTGTCTATGTCTAGGTGTGAATTCTCTTGGTTGGTTGTGGTGACATCTTATGAGATAGTAAGAACCGTGCGTGAGTGGTGAGAACTACCATGCAAAGCTATGCGTATAGATTCACCAAAATGCATTGTGCGAGGAAGGTTATAAAGAGTGGTTTGAGTAACTTGAAAACTAACTACCTCAAAAGACTCAATGATAGTCTATAACAACCGCCAATGGTTGATTACTTAAGGATCAAGAGATCCATAGTGGAAATAAGCTAATTGACATCAAGTATCACTTTGAAAAATGATATAGCTGCATAAGGAAATGATGAACTTAGATTTCAGAAGTCCACAGAGGATGTGAATCCACTTGTAAAGCCTATCAAAATAGATGTACTCGTTGATATTGGAATGGCATGAGATATGTGTAATTAATTAACACATGTAGCAATGCATGAGTGTAAATGTTTTCGAGTAAAACATTTACAATACTAGTGACAAGAGCACGTTGGACGGTGAAGTAACCCACTCACATGCGTGTTTACTTGGGTTTGACACTTTGGTTGCCAAATGCCAAGATGAGGCAGATTTTGAACATTTTTGTTTTAACGAGGGAATGTCTTCATAATCAAAGATGCCACATTGCAAAAGTTGCAGGATGAAGATGTTGAACCAGTTTGGTCAACACGTGAAATCCCGTAAAGTTTTGATGATTAACAAAACATGTGAAAGTTTAAGTTATGCACATAAATATCATTATGCATGTAATGATATTCCCTAACGTACATAAACTTGCATTAACGCATGTAAAAGATGATGGCTAACACACTAGAAGTGTAAGGAAATTCTTTAAACAAGTTAAAATAGGCCTTACACACGATAAAGTAACAAAGGAAATTTGACTATGATGCTTAAAGCTTATCAACACACGTAAATCATAAATTAAGTGCATAAATGTGTGAAGGTAGGAACCAATAGATACAAGGTGTTTTTCTAAGCGCGTTAAAGGCAAATCTAAGCATGTAAGAATGGTGTTAAAATTTTCAAGAGGACACTAGAACTTATTTTGTGCACTTAAATTTGGATCAACACACATAAAGGTGTATGAGTTCATGACCAAAAGAAAGCTTGATCTCGTTGGATGCGTAAAAGATGAAAAGAAGTCACTTACGAAGAAAAAGGTGCAATCTTTGAAGGCTTGACTTTTACGAACGTAAGACGTGCTTAAGCACGTAAATCTACTACAAGATTAGGACTGACAAAACCATTAGACGTGCCTCAAGATTCAAATTTGAATATTCCTGACATGCTGACGTGGAAGAATGATCGAGGTATGATCTTAGATTTTCTGTTACGAACCTTAGTTGAAGTCTAAGCACTTAAAAGTTTGAGCTTATGCATACTAAAATGGATCTAAGTGCGTAAAACTGAAGAAATGCCAACCGGTTAGGGATGGCAATTTGTGTCGTGTAGGGTCTAATCGGATTAACCCGTTTATGAACCCAATTAGACTTAACCCAAACACGACACAATTAATTAATCGTGTAAAATCTATAAACCTGAACACAACACCTTTATAAAGTGGTATGATCCGATTAAATGACACAACTTGATACGAAGTTAAATGGGTTTGAGTTTCATCTATAAAAAGGAGCACATTCCCATTCTACATCAAGAGCACGCATTTATGTCTCGTGGCATAATAAACTTATATGCCAATCACATCAGATCTACATATTACAGAATATGACATAACACAAACTCCAATATGACAACAATAATCAAAATTGCACTATAGATTTGTTAATTAAAGAATAAAAATAATCTATCTATTATTTGCAGTTAGATCAAAAATCAACGTTAATAACCTAAATTATGATCCATAACCAATAATCAAGAGTTGAAAGGCCTGATTGGCTTCTAAGAAAACAAAGGAAAAAACAACAGCCTCATTTTACAGAATCCAAAAAGATCCAGCAGAAGTAAAATAGAAAAACAAACGGAGCTCACCGAGACCAGACTGGAGGAGGTTGGCGCACGAGAGGAGACAACAAAGTGTACGAATCGGATCGGAAAGGTTGAGAGTGATTGGAATCTAAACAGTGTAGTTTAATTCATCGATGATGAAGTACGAAGTGCAATAAGAAAGTGTGTGAGTGTGTGTGTAGATCCAAGAGCTAATCCTCCTAATTATTCTATTATTAAGAGGAAGGTAGTCGCGACGAAGAGAGGTATGTGCGACAAAGAGGAGAGGACTAATTAGGAGGATGGAAAAAAATTGAAGCTTTTATAGTTAGGGTAAATTTTGTTAAACATGTATATAATTGGGTCATGTAACCCGTTTAACACGATTAAGTTAAATGTGTCATAAATGGGTTGAACCCATTTAAACTTGATTTTTTCATGTCATATACATTACAACTTGTTTATGACCCGAACCCGTATATATGAAATCCAACCTCGTTTAACTTTGTGTTAAGGTGTGTCATTTAATGGGTTCATGTACAAAATTTCCAGCACTACAGCCAGTGATGGATGGGTTTAAGCTTTGATTCCTTTCTATTTGCTTTCTCTCTCTTATTTGCTCTTGTGTCATTCACATCAATCTTGAGTTTTTAATTTGTTGTGCTATTTGGGTTGGTGTGTGAGGTTCATAGTGACTAGAATCCATTATAACAAGCTTTATTGCATGAAGGGTATTTAGGTTTTTGTTTGTTTTGCTTCCTTGAAAAAAGAGTGATTGTGAGGTTTGCTTGTTTGGTTCCTTGGTAAAAAAAACAAAATGTAAGAGATTTCTTGTGAGCCTAGAAAATAAGGTTTTTGCAAGAGGTTTCCCTCCACCCAGAAGTGAGCATAAATTAATGGATTCAAACTCTCACGTGTTATTAGGGAGTGGACGTAGATCAAGGAGAAGCGAACCACTATAAATCTGTGTTTTGTTTTCTTTATCCCTTCATCTCATTACTTTATATTGCATTTCTTAAGTGTTTTGAATTGTGCCACATTTTTGGTTTTTGAAATATTGAAAAAGGTTTCAAAAATTTTTAAAATCTCTTTTACAATCCAACTCACCTCCATATTGGAACCATCTTGGGCCTACAGAAGATGTTGTTAGTTTTAGTGCCCTAGTCCAATCATTTATGTGCATTGCTATTTGATTTATCAATTAATAAAGAGACATTTCATTTCTTATCTATGAAATATTATATATTTTATGAAGATAAAACCTCCATGAATAGTTTATTCTTCCTTATGTCATCAAGTATGATTTGGTAGCAAAACCATAAGGTAAAAGGAATAATATTCTAAACGTCTCTAATCGACTGTTATCATGGGAATGATAACAAACTAAGGTTAGTATGTTGCTAAGTTGATAATCATGTTTTACTGATTATGGATATGGATATCACTTAGAACATAGATATATGTTAGGGAACATGTATTGGACTGGCCTGCTATGAAAGGACTTCGTGGATCTATGTCACAAGTTGCTTTCATACAGTGGTGACATTTGAGTCCTCTGACTGAAACTCACTATCGACTCCTACATGAGGAATCACATGTTTTGACTTAGTTATACGTTATCCATAACAGGGTAACAATAAAGGCTATGATTATATATGTCATGAATCTTGTAGAGGAGTGATAGTGAGAGTGATGGATTTGTTCCTCTTATGAAGAGTGATATCTTTAGGGCACTTGGTTAGTAGGATTGATGGAATGTATGCATACTCAAATGAATTGATGAAAGAGGTTATCAATGTCATTTGTATATCAATGTACTTGGGATCAAGAAATGAATTAAGCTATATAAGGTTGACATATCACCATGCCTTATGCTTAATAGAGATATCGTGTGACAAAATGACTAAATATCAAACTGTGAAAGGTTAACTCGAATCATCGAATACCACTCGATTTTAGATAGTCATAATGTATTACTAGATACTGCTTATGAACTTTGGGCCCAAGTTTTGGGACAAGACACATTGCCATTTTCGAGTGGGCCTATTGGGTCACACACAAGAACAATTTGGATTGGTTCACAAATATTATCTCATGGTAATTAAATTATTAGTATTATTAATTTGATTAACAATTAATAATTTATGATTTTATGATTTAGTTCATAAATAATGTAATGGATTTTTAATATTACCTCTTATAATGTTTTTGGGTAAAATTATGTGACATAATTTGGGCCCATGTAAATTATTAAGGGGGTAATTTAATTAGTGATAATGTATCAATTAATTAAAGTCCAAAACATTATTAGAGGGCCTTAAAAATTTGGCTATCACTAAAAGAAGTAAAAGTTTGACTAGGTCAAAGATTGACTAAGTCTTACTTAATCCACTTGCTTAGGGACACCTAATCTAGAAAGTATTTCTACCCCTTTTGAGGCAAGGAATTCTAACCCTATTTTAATTAAGAATTTGGTTGTGCTAATGTCTTAATTAAGAATTATTTTCTTGTGGGCCAAGTTAAACAATTCGGCTAGGGTTTCCTTGTGTTTCAGTTTGCACACTCCTAATCGAATTAGGAGATCTCATCCTCGTGGGATAAGGAGAAATTCGGCTGCCCTTATGTGCACGCTAGGGTTTCTTTTCTTCTATAAATAAGAGAGGGCCAAATTTTATTTCTTCTCTAAGGCTCAAGGTCGAATTAGTGTGTGCCACCAAAAAGGGAGAAAATCAGTATTTGTGTAAGAAAGAATAGAGATTCTTCGTGCTAGTACACATTGCCATTCCAAGTGAGTTTGTTCGTGTTGATACCTTTAGACACGTTCACGCAAAGGAAATATGAGAGGAAGAGTTTTAGGGACTAAAGTGAGACATGGGTGGATAATGGTGGTATCCATATTTTGGTTATGGTTATACTTAACATGGATAGCAAAACGGTTTTGGGCCTAGGGCATAAAAGGGATTTAATGTCGGGACATGAGATGTCAAAACCCTAGAAATACAAGAATTATATTGGTTATAATTGAAAAGAGTTTTCTTCCTAAATAACTAAGGTTATGGACTAGCTCAGCTGATTTAACTTTGAGTGAAATATCGATCTTGTACCCACTACGTTTAAAACTTGAATTAACTTTAGGGATGTTAATTTTAGTGGGAGTTTACAAAAGACCTCTTATTAATTCGTGCATATTTTGTATGTAGATATAATGACAACAAACAACAACACATCAACCTTTACTTTGTGATCGCTCCTTGAGAAGGATAAATTGAATGGGACTAACTGCCTTGATTGGTCACAGAACTTAAGAATTGTTCTTAAGCAAGAAAGGAAGAGTTATGTCCTAGATACAACGATTCCCCAAGTATCTGCATCCAATGCCACTAGAGCACAAAAGGATGCTTATGAGAAGCATATAAGTTACTCAATTGACGTCACATGTGTTATGCTTGCAACCATGGTTGTGGATTTGCAAAAGCAATTCAAAGCTATGGAGGCATTTGACATGATGAGGCATCTCAAGGAAATGTTCCAAGAGCAAGCTCGTCAAGAAAGGTTCTTGACAATGAAGGCATTGAATGAGTGTAAAATGGCTCCTGGCACTTCGGTGAGTGCATATGTTCTCAAGATGAAGGGTCATCTTGATCAACTAGAGAGACTTGGTACTCCTCTTGTAATTCTTGTCGAGCCCTGTCATTCGTCTCCTCTGCGTGTCGTCTGCATGCTTGTTGTCTGTCACTTACGCGAAACGACATGTCGTTTTGGGTTTGGGGTTTTTATAACCCAGCCGACCCGACCGACCGACCAAACCAACCGACTTCATCTTCTTTCTTCGTCAAACACTGTTCACCGACCCAGAAATTGTTTCTCTCTCTCTCTCTAGAACTCTCTCTCTCTTCGTTCCTCTTCCATTTCCACACCAAGGAAAGGTGATTTTCTCTTTCTCTCTCCTATTTTTGCTTGGTTTCATGGTTGAACCGACTGGTTTTGGTTAGTTTTCGGTTTTTGGGCTGAATTTGGGTTTTTGATGATTTTGAGTTGGTTTTTGTTGGATAATGATAGATTGAGGTTGAATGAACATTAATCTAGCTTAAAAATGGAGATTTGATGATTTTTCATCAATGGATTCATTTGGTCCGAAAATGGGTATTTTGGTTTTGGATGATTTTGATGTTTTTGATGCAAACCAAAGCTAGATCTAGGTTCCAGGGGTTGTTTAGAGTTGATTGGAACCATCGGGAACATCGGGTTATGCTTGGCTCGGGATTAGGGACCATTTGGTGTGTTTTTGTAACGAAAGGACTAAGATGTAAATTCTATTTTTTTGGAAGAAAATTGGAGGACTGGGTCTAATATTTGCCATGAGGGACATATTTGTAATTTTGGAAAAATATGGTTTGATTTGTAATTTTTGAAAATGTTGTGTAAATTTTGTAATTTTGGGAAAATTGAGGTTTTGATTGTAAATTGAGTTATTTGGAGGATTTAATTATAAATTCTAAATTTTTGGGTTAATTATTAATTTCTAAAATTTCTGGAATTAATTATTAATTTTCGAGGTTTTAGGGACTAAAGTGTAATTTTACGAAAGTCGGGGACTAATTCGTAATTTTACACTAATTTTGATTTTGGGCCGTGAGTGATAGATCTTCTATCGAAATATGTTGCATTTGCATTTCATATGTGTTCTGCATTGCCACAGTCATCGTATTAATTTATTTGTAAAATATTTTGTTT
>CAODLS010175150.1:0-35845 GCA_948243855.1 Flueggea neowawraea | reverse complement strand
TTGATTGCGGTTCACACCTCTAAAGCCAACAAGGTTGATTACGGCTCACACCTCTAAAGCCAACGAGGTTGATTACGACTCACCTCTCTAAAGCCTACAAGGTTAATTACGGCTCAAATCTCTAAAGCCTACAAGGTTGATTAAAGATCACTCATCTAAAGCCTACCCAAGGTTGATTACAACTTAAACCTCTAAAGTCATTACAATGTTGTTTTCTCTAGGCTCACAACAAACATTTTCTCACTCTCAAAGTGTTTACAAAATAGTTACAAAAAAATGAAAGTTCTATGCTAGAGTTTGGTTGTATGAAATTGATGCTTTTGATCTTGATCTCTAGCTTGATTTGGTGTTTTGGAGTGAGGAGAATGATGAAAATGATTTGGACTTGAATCCATATGATCATCCACGTTTTTCTGCCTTTCCTTGATTTATTTATAGCCTCTCCAAGTGATATGATCGTTGGTGGAGATAAACTAGCCGTTGGAGTATGTTTCTGCCCGTTGCAGCTATCTGTGCCAATCTCACGTACGTCACTTAATTCTCACGTACGTCATCTGCAAATTCTTCATCTTACGTATGTTTGTTTAATTTCACGTATGTTGATCATCTTTGAGGAAGTTTTGAGTACGTGAACTTATATCTTACATACGTGAATGACAACACGCGTACATTAACTTATTATTATGTATGTGAAACGTGCTTCATAGGGTTCCAGTGGCTTTTCCTTGTCTTCACGCCTTATCTCACGTACGTGAATATTTCTCGACGTATGTGAAGAACTTGTAGTGGCTTTTTTCGTCACTCCGAGCTCTCCAACGTGTTCCACTTCAAGTCAAACATTTTGCACATCTTCAAAACACAAAAGAAACTTAATGTTGATCATCCTTGATCCAACAACCGATAGTTTGTTCAATTTTAAGGATCCTCACAATGAAGATGTGACGTAACTTCATTAAGTTTCAACTAGTTCAAAGAATGAATAAGTTGAGTATGTAAGAAACAACTCGAAAGTGAGAGTTTGATGATTTGGCATGTACGAATTAGCTTTGTACAAGATCCAAACATTTTCTTGCATTAGATTATGTCACGAACTTATTGAAATTTTCCTTCAATTTGTGTTCTAACAATAACGGTATTTGTTAGACCAGTTTGAGTGGGTGACTACTTATGCACTAAAATTGGTTTCTTAATTAGGTAAAGTACCTAGGTATTGGAAATCCTAGTTTCCATTCGTAGTTGCTTCACATGGTCATGAGGACTTATGTAAAGTTAATGCATGCAACTCAAACACTTTGGCAAAATTGAGTATGTCGATTAGCTCAAGTGGGAGTATTAACCAATTGTGCAAGTTCAAGTTTTCTAATTGCGAGCATTGCAAAGAGAGAATAATAGAGAGAAAACCATTTCAAAATGCACTTAGAGCTAAATACCTATTGCTATTAATCCACTTTTGATGTTTGACGTCAAAAGAATGAGAGGATAAGGCTAAGGCCTAATGCTTTATCACTTTTGTAGATATGATTGTGAAAGATGCAATCATATTTATTTGATTTCTCATAAGTAAGGATGGTCTAGTTAGTTCTTACTTCTTGCAAGTCAAGAAATGAATCAAATAAAACTTTGTGGATCGACTAAGGTCGTGAATATCTACAAGATGAGACCAAAGTTTTATGTGATGACAGGGAAGTGAACATAAGTTGTTCATTCTTATGCTTCACGAATAATACGTATAGCAGAGAGGAGAAAAAAAACTCTCCTTCATATGGTGAGAACTACAACGGTAAAGGCCACAATGTTCAAAATACATATGCCCTCTAAGTCCGTTACTTCTATCTCTCATGGTTGTGGATTGGTCAAGTGCATGACCTAAACCACATGGAACCAAGAGATGTATTGTCAATGTCTCTGATTCCTAAGTCTATAAAGACTAAGAGACAAAAGGTTTAAGTTACCTTGTTGTATCAAAAATGATACTTTCTTCGTGAGACACTAAAAGTGGCATAGTAAAAAGTTACAAGAAGTCACATTCTTCGTGAATATATTTCTTAACTGGGATAAAGTAGAAAAAAATTCACTTTCTTTGAGATTCAGGATCACTCCATCCAAGTGGGAGAATTCTTGAGGAAAATAAGGGATGATGAAGAAAGTTGGTCTATGTAAATTAGAAGATTAAAACATTGAATTTTAAAATTTCAAGAGATCGATTTGAGCGATTGTTATCTATTTTTCTGAAAGAGATACATCGACAAAGTCTTGGAATGGTTCAATTTTTAACTCATCTACCTCAAGTGTGTGTGGATGTTCCTGATCCTGACTTGAGTGGGAGAAAGATTCTTATTTTTCAGTGGGAGTAGGAAACTTGATCCTAGTGGGAGTTCCTACATGGAGCTTGAACCTAGTTGGAGCATTTTGAAAATGCATAAGTCTAAAAGGAATTAAGTCTCGGGATGACATTTTTGGATAAATGAATTGATCATGATCCTTTTAGTAACCCTGCAAGTCAAGAACGAACTTGCGAGTATGTTAGCGGATCACTCATCCCAGTGAAAACTTTATGGATTAAAGCAATAGAAGTGCAAAATAACTTTTGAGATTGAACCATGTTTGAGAACTGGTTAATCTACCCAAATGGCGAGCACTCATTGGAGATAAGTGGGTACATAAGTGACAGATTGATCAAGTCATCAATAATCACTTAAAGGGGAGTTAGTCAACAAGAATGGCAAGACCACTTTGTTGAAATATTTACCTCCACCAAATAGACTTTGGCATTTGGGCTAGTCTATACCTCGACCTACATTAATGAAATGTATAGACTCTTATTCTCAATAGAGAGTTTGGGGTAGAAACCTACATTGTTTAACATAATGGTTTCATCATCTAAAGTATGATCTTAGATATTCTTCGAGGGGGATGGTATATTCATGTATGTTGTGATAATACCAAGGTGAATATTGTCATTCTTTCCTTGTGAAAACATCACACTCGTAGCTAAGAAAAGTCTAGCATACTTGAATGACTCTAAAGATTGGCTGGAATCCAACTTTGAGATATACATTATGGGTTGACCTTAGAGTCAAACTCCAAGATATCCTTTGAGTGAGTTGTTGTTCCTCTCTGAGAGAGATGTATTAACAAATTCATTAAACGCTTAAAATGCAAAAATGCATAACCCATATATAACCCTGTTACTAAGAGTAAGTCTCTTAGCAAGGGCATGTATTCACAAACTATGTGAAAGAAAGAATGTGTAAGGAACATTCTTCACACAAATGTCATGTGGATGTATTTTTGTAATATAGAGTATTGGCGTTGATTACAAGACCATGTCTTGTAGTACACAGTTTTACACCTAGGTGTATACAATGCTTAGAGTTTGCTATGCAGTCAAGTTAGTTAGCAAATATTGGTCCAATGCATAAGGAGGATGTTGGGAAGCAGAGAGCGAGATACTTGGATGCTTTAGAGGCATTGCAAGGCACTGTGTTATCGTAAGAGCTTGTGATAAAATGAGACACAGTTGCTACTCCACATAGTGATGTGGACGAAAGGGACGTCCATGTCTGGTTTTGTGTTCTTAGGTGGTAGAACTATTATTTCGCATTATAGTGAGGAACACATATAAGTATGTGGCAAGATAAGTTGAGACAATAACTTCATAAGCTACAGTGCGATAAGAAAGTTGGCTATGTAGTGAAATGATCCACCTAGTACTAACCACATAAAGAACCTACGACAGTCCTTAGTGACAATTGACCTGGAATGCTTAAGGATAAAGAAGATCTATTATAAGTATAAGCAAATCGAGTTCAAGTATCATTTTTTGTGAAGGACTTGGTTATACAAGAACAAGTAAATTTGAGTACAAGTTTCACAAAGAGAAGTGAACTTGAAATGTAAGTCCATGCGAGATGTGATTGTAAATCCTTAGAAAAGCCTGATATAAGGAATTAGTTCCTTAAGACCTGCATGGCGTGTGTAATCCTTTAAAACAAGATCTTTAATAAGATCATTGTGGTAATACACAAGCGCAAATGTTGAGAGTTAACATTTGTTGTAGCGTTGAGTGTGAAAGCATGTTGGACAGAGAATTAACCCACTCACACGGGTGTTTACCTTAGTTTTCCCAGTTTGTTGAGGGAAGAACTAAGATAAGGCTGATTTTGAATGCAGAAGAGAGAGAATTCATAATCAATAGGCCGTCTTGCATTTTATAGTGGTGAGCTCATTGTAAAAGGGCAAGAAAAAGCCGTATGAGAATAGACATACGCCATAGGATTAAATCCTATGATGATCATAGTATTGATCAGATGCTAAAATTGAGAAAATTTAGCATATTCTGTCTTAAAACCATAAGTAATCTTGTTAAAGTGTGGAATAAGGTTAGATGGCCAGTTGCATCGTAACCAAAGCTTCTGTGTGGTGTTGATAATTTTTGTATAAACATACACTGCTCCAATGGAAGGAAAGAACATCATAACACATGATCATATCATGTGTGCTATATATGTGACCATGGGGATGGAAAAGATCGATAAAAGATATCACTTTTCCTAGTGTAAGACCCTATCATGAACATGTGATTATCAATATTACCTACCCTTATAACCCTTAACACATTCAAAATGTGTAGTTAAGTTTGACTACTTTATCTTGTCGTTAATGGTCATGGTTGATTCGACCAAGCGTGGCAAACTGGACAAGTAAACTTGGCTATGTGGATTGTTTGGTGTAAGAGGGAAAGTTTGTTTCTAGACGCATTCACACTAGTCTCAAAATTTTGCTAAGTTGACTCTCATGTAGTGCGTCACATGAAGTGTGAACTTTGAGTAAAGCTTTCTTGAGATCGAGAAGTTTGAAAGCAACGATTGTGTAGTTACAAACTAGGAAAAGACATATGTTTCCAGCGGATTGTGCTGTTGTTGTATACACCTTGGTAGAATGAGGTTTTTTTACGAGAGAGACCTACTAGCAAGATTGAGATATGAACAGTTATATATCCCTAACAGGTGTATAGCAAATATGCTCTCATCGTATACTGGTCGCGCAATCTATTTTTCTGTTTGACACGAGATCTTTATCATGATTGGTAGTAGTTCTAATCATGATCCATGACGAGTTATGGTTCTGTCATGTGTGAGTGGGAGATGTTGAAAAATCGGGTCTGCCCATGACGGCATTGGGTGGAACCCGTGTCCATTAGTTGTCGGGTTGACTAACGAGTCCAACTAATTATTGATAATTAGTTGTGGGCTTTCTGAATAGGTTAGGAAGACCCAACTAGGGTCCACTTATTTTATAGAAATCACGTTCTTTCTCTCCCAACACATAAGGCAACTATAGGGTTTCCTACTTATATAAGAGGAGTCGAATCGGGATTTGTTGTTGTTTGTCTGTCGACCGGTACACATATTCCTTCACATTGATTGATTTACTATTGCAGTTTAAAGATAACAAGATATTTTTGAATTATTAAGAGCGTTTCCAACATCTTTCTTAATCTCTGTAAATAATATTACATTTTATTTTATATTAATTTATTTTAAAACTTGTATAATAATTTACTTTCTAACTCATCAATTCATAATTTTTTATTAAATTAAAAAAATGAAGATGAGTGAATAGTTTTTCATATAGATAGAGAATTAATATTCACTCTTCTCTATTTTTTGTTGATATAGTAGTAAAATATTAACCAATAATTTGAATGAATAGTGTATTACAGAAATTTTAAGAAAATTATTGTATAAAATAAAATATATTATTTTTAGAAAGGAGGATGAGGAGATTGTTGGAGATGCATGAATAATACTTTTGCACTTTTGAATTAATTACTCCACTAATTCATTCATTATTAACATGTGAAAGCTAAACTTGATTGCAATTATTTTGTAACTATATGGAGAAGGATTGGTTTCCGCAATACACAGTTTTTATTTTTGGTTGAATGACGGATCATTCCATTCGCACATATCCAATTAAGTTGGCTCAGTTGTAAATGATACTTCTCCCACCCAGCTCAGGAAAATTGACCTAGCCAGAAAAACGAGATTATTTAGGCAATAAAGAAGTTTACTATCTTAATATCAAATCTTCAAGGGAAACGGTGGGTAAAAGAGTATATTTATCCAACATTTTTGACATAGTCATTAAATTTTAATTCATGTCACTAAAATTAATAGGGGCAATTACATTTGTGTCCCTATATTTTATCATAATTCGTGATTGCGTCCCTGTGTTTTGAAAAGATTGTTATTACATCCCTACTATTAAATACAGTTAACCAAAATTCAGTCAGAATTCAGCCAGAACTAACAGGACAAAAGAGAGTGTTTTAATAAATGTTGTTATGTTGGTTCTGGCTGAGTTGTTGCTGACTATATTTAAGAGTAAAGATGTAATGGCAGCCTTTTTCAAAAACAAGGATATAATCACGAATTATGACAAAACTCAGAGACGTCAATGTAATTCCCCCAAATTAATATTCAGTTTTCTAATATGGTCATTAAATTTGAAGTAATATCCGGTAATTCACTAAAATTAGTACTCCGTCGGTCCCTTTTTAGATGTCTCCAAAAGAGTGAGATATTCATTAATTTTACACAAATTTCCTTTTATGCCATATTTTCATTTCTTTAATTTAAATTTGACAAAAAATAGTATTGACCACTGAAAACACAACATTAATTACTAAACATAAGAGTGTAAAAGAGAATTATGAAAGTCATTAATACTCTTCTTAAACAACTTACAAAAATAAAATCTAACTCAGAATGGGAAGAAGGGAGTATTTCCTTAACGTTATTAATAGAATTGTAACATTTCACTATATATATTTTATTAATAACATTAACATTAAATAGTACTCCATTTGTTTAGACATATATAACACAACCCATCCAAAACTTTTACCAATAGATCTTAATCTACAAACTCCACACATGTCGATACTATTGAGCGTTAATGGGCCTAACAAAATACTATTGCTAATATCTAATTAGTATGAAATAACTTTGGTTGCTACATAGAAAATTTGACTAAGTTAAATACTCACTCTGTCCTATAAAGATATGCCAAAATATTTTTTTACACAGATTAAGAAAAAATAGTTAGATTAGTTAAAAGCATTAACTTTAATTTTTTTTCTAAAATACCCTCCACATATATCACCAATTTAAATATTTTATGTAATATATACTTAAATAAAGATAATTTAGTCTAATCTCTTATAACACTAATCTATAAATAGAAACAAGTCTATATATTGGGACGGATAAAAAAGAAAATGTGATCTATCTTTATGGGACAGAGGGAATAATATTTACTCGAGAATTGTATTTTGTACACTAATATATACTCAAAATACACAACAAGGCATATATGCAAATGAAGAATTTATGTGGACTTCTCTAATGTACCGCAAATAGAGTACAAAAGCTATGATAGAATATTGTAGGCTTAATACATAATTTAGCCACTAAATTTGTACGCTTTCTTCTTCTGTCACTCTAAACTTTTTGAATATTCAATTAACTGATGAACTTGTTAAAATCCTCTTAACTAAGGGGTTTTCTAATGTGTTTGAATCCCAAAATCCTCTAGTTTACCTTCAAGTTATCTCTATTAAACGTAGAAGGTTAAAAAAAATAAAAAAATCACATAATAAACCCATGATGAATTAAAAAAAAAGTTGATAAATTGTCCAGTTTAATCAAATTTAGAGAGTAATTGAAATAATTTAAGTAAGATCGGGGTAATTGAGATAATTTAAGCAAATTTAGGGGGTAAGTTGAACGGTTAAAAAATTTAGAGTGACAGTAGAAGAAACCGTGCAAGTTTAGGGGGTAAGTTATGTATTAATCCAATATTATAGGTATACTTTTGCCAAATGTTTTACTCGTATCGTTATCAATCAATGTCTTAAATATTTAATTTTAACTTTTTCTCTTTTGAGTTAATTTATGATAGACAACTACGTTTTCGGCCTGAATTGTTGGATTAACAATGCAAAAGACAATCATAAAGTTGGCCTCATAGAGCAAGAGATGATATATGTCATAGTTGATCTGATATATATTTATGTCCTATCATATTTATAATTTGGGAAGACAAACAAAACCCAAGTAGACAAAGAGCAAAAAAATAGGAAAGAAAATCTCTTGAAAATACCTCAAGGAAAAAAAGAAATCATCTTTATAGGTAACCTTCTCAATGGAGATGAAATTAACATATGACCAAAACTCAATCTATATCTTCTAGTCGAGATAATTATGAGTGTAAGGTTTGTGTTGGTATATGGTTCACCTAATAAATCAAATTGAGTTTATTCTTAATTTTTGAAATTCGATTTGTAAATCAGCCTAATTTATAAACAAATTATTAAGCTTGAAGATAAAAGCTAATATATAAAATATTATTTGATCAAATAAGATGATTACGCTGTCTCCTGGTGATTTGTGGCTCGGAACGAAAAATATTTTGTTAAAGTTTTAATTATAAAATGAAAAAATTAATAATTTTCAGATTTCATCTTTTTATTTTTCAATATAAACATTAATTTAAATAAAAATATTCTTTAATTCAATCATTAGATATTAATGAAACGCAATTTAATTTCAAAAATAGATTAATTTATTCTTCACATTTTAGAAATAAATATTATTGACTTTTATTTTGAATTTTTTTTAATTTGCTAAAGTTTTTGGTAATTACGGTGAGGACTTTAGTAATTCGCAGATTATAAAAATTTATTGAATTTTACTGACACATCTAATAGACTACCATATAGTACTTTTTATTTTAAAAGTGTGAATAAGACAGTAGAATTCCCTTTTCCATCCAATTATTCACCAACAAATCTTTACACTGGTATGTGGTAGTCTAGTAGATGTGTCATAATATTTTTAAGATCGCTTTGAAAAAATAATTATATTATATATGCAACTCTTCAAGTTGAGTGTCTTTGCTGATCATGATCCAATTTCTTTGTAAAATGCAAATAGTTGAGTATTTGCAACTAGTAGTTAATAGTTAATCTTTGCCTTAATCTTTTTTAATTTGGTGCACTTACTTTTGTTCCATTCATTTTGTGGCATCATAAATTCTATTTGGTTTTGAAATGCTTTTAAACAATTCAATTTGGTATTAAGCATGACATAGTTTTCCAAACAGTTAGTACTCCAATGATTTTTCATGCATACTAATTTATTTAGACGATCTTAAAGTTTTTTAGTTCATATTAATCCAACATTTTCAACATTTAGTATCTTTCATGATTTAATTATGGTTTAATCATTGCATACGTAATTTGATTTCTTGAAAAACTTAGGGAGAGTTATCTTTTTTTATTAAGTATGAAAACATTGATATGTATCATCTTATCACTTCACTATATGAATAGTTTTTTTTTCTCTTTCAAAATGCTTAAAATAATTTATGTTGCAGGCAATAATTTCTTCATAATCCACAGATCCATCATATCGAGATATTGTCCATTTTGGACTTCAAATCTACATGGTTTTGGTTTTGAGGAGGTTACAATTTTGTCTTAAAAAATATCTTCGTGAATTGATAGGATGAAGATATTTATAAGTGATCTTCAGTTTCAACTCTTAGTTTATATTGCAATTATCGCAAAACAAAAACCATTGGTCAAAGTTAAGCAGTTTAAAGCATCACAGGTCCCATGTAGGGTCCCATCGCGGCTTCGATCCATGCTTACCACACCAATTGTTTTGGAGCATGTTTCTTGGCTATTGTTTGGCCCATTGTACTAAGGTATTGTTAACTTTAAAGTTCAACTCAACACGATTTTATTCTTGAAAAGACGCTTTGATAGTTTAAGTTAAGAAGTGTATTAGTAAGTGACTATTGGTTTTAACTCCTAATTGATGGGGGAATCTTGGTACAATCATGTTTCTTGACGATCGTCGTCAAACTCACCTTATTGTGGTCTTGCTCACTCTAGATTCCAATATCACATGGTTTGTTTTTTTGAAAATGCACTTTGATGGGTTGAGAAAAGAAAAGGATTCATAAATGAATGTTGACCTTAACTCTTAGTCAATACTAGGATCATGGCACAATATTTTGTATTTGAATAATATTTTCTAGAATGTTTTTACTAATCCGCATTACACTATCTTTTACTAAAAATTAACATTATGAGGAGCAGTGGAGTAGATCCTGAAAAATTACAATAAAATGATCTCGTTTAGAGAATGGATACTAATCCGCACATAAATAAAATATATAATTCCACTAAATAAACTAAAGCAAACATATGTCACTCGTTGAATTTCTGAATCAAAACAACAGAGAAAGTTGTTGATTTGTGATTAGCCTTTAAAATATCAGAATCCAGAAACTTAAGAACTACTTATGCCCATTGTATTGCGGGTTTCCAAACATGGAACACCACTAAGCCCCAATTTCATTTGCGTTGCTCTTTTTCAAACCAAAAAAACCGTCTTCTTCGGAATCTTAATTACTGTAATAGGTTGTTCTTACGCTTATAATCAGTTAAGCGAAAAAATCAAATTTTAGTATTGTCTACTTTAGGCTCCGAGCCAATACTAATTTATCTTTGAATAAAACACCCTAATTGTTCAAGGGAAAAATTTACTTATAGCACTCTTGTCCTTGACTGTAAAATAATGTGGGAAATATAGTACATGAGTAGCCTCAGGCGAGACTGAAAAGATTGGGAACACAACCTTCTGCTCTTGCTTTTGCAGACGATGTTGATTTTTGTGAACTATATCTTTTCATGATCGTTGGACCAATTTGATCAAAATATTTTTCACTCTGAATCTAGTATTGGTGTCCATAATTTTATTTTTGAAAAGACATTCAGTGGTTTTAAAAAGGATGATGCATATAAGCAATCATTAATCTCCACTTATACACAATATGAGATACATGACTCATCAATAGTCTGTAAGAGGCTTAAAAATAATACATTTCACTCGAATTCTCACAAATGATGGCTAGTGTCATTACCTCTAATCAGTAGCAATCTTGTTATTGGTGAAATCGTCAAATTTTGCTTGGGATCTCACAAAACAAAGTAGAGTCAATAGGTTGGATGTTGTCAGCAGTCCGATGCTCAAATCGTTATTTTGATAGAATTTTAGTGTAGTTTGTTGGTAGATAAAACATACATTTGGATGGAAATGGAACTCCTATTTATAGTTAAGCTAAAGGATATAGATTAAGTTTCTGGGCATTATATTTCATCTTCTTTGATCCTCTTGAGAATATTGTTATGGATCTTACATACGTTTCAATTTTTTTTATAGGAAAACCTTTAGAACATGACTTTCTAAGATAGTCTTGAGTTGAACCTTTACATACCTGTTGGATACATTCGACTTCGAGTCCATGTCACATCAAGTATATTTTGCTTAACTCAAATTTTCTTCTTCAATATCTGATAATATCATTTTAGATGATCGTGTGTAGATGATTCTTATATTTGCACATTGATATTTGATAAAATTCCCCAATCTGTTAAAGAATTGATTTTATAACAATTCGAATTTCGTTATCGATTCAACTTTTTTGGTTTCCTTTTAAAATGGAAAATTTGACAAAGATGTGATTTTTGCAAAATGTTTGATTGAGGTGTATTTTTGATAAAAATTGTCTCACTGGCACCATTTTTGTCAAAACCAACTGAACAGCTGCTAAACCTTAATTTGGAATACCCTACTTGTGCTTCCTGGTTGGAACAAAACTTGCATAAACTTATGGCATATCCCAACATCAAAAAGCTACAAAAACATAAATACCCCACACTAAAACCCATCATTATCATTATCATACATGCTTAAACAATGCCACGTCATAATTACCTTTCACTTTGCCAATAAACTTAGGGTCTGGTTTCTGTAAATAGCTGGTCCACGACATCCATGGATTAGGATAACTCTTACAAAACTTTCTGATTAGTAAATGATTAACGTTGTTGTAATGTGATTATTTTAAACAAAAAGCAGCTTGGTATTATAGTAACATTTAATATTAGAATATTTTCAAGCATATCCGGTGTTTATCCACAAAAATAATTATTAATCACCTTGACGTGAAACACAGTTGTCACTTAATTAAACTCAATTATATTATGCCACGTAAGCAAAACCCGAGTTCCACGCACGCGGCTCTTGGTTCGTCCACGTAGGACAGGCTGGCCCCACGCAGGCTTTTGGACAAAGTTTCATGTACGCGGCGACTGGTTCGTCCACGTAGGACGGGTTGGTTCCATCTAATTCTACATCCAAATGTTGCTATAAATATTCATGCTTTGTTAGAAACCATTTCCAAGCATCTCTGAAGGGAAATTTTCTAAGAAAGAGATTAAAAAAACATAGCTATGGTTAATAAAACTTTGACAGGCTGGAATTCCCAGGAAATTGTCGAATATTCCGACGAAACAGATAGTTTCTCCGACGTAGATTTCGGGTTTTTGTATGAACTAGATTCATATGGCAGTTCAAGCAACTCCAGCAATTATTACATTGAAGAAGATGAGGATGAAGATGAGAACTCATATAATGTTGAAGAAAACAAAAAATTTTGGGAAACACAAAACCAACTTCTTCAGGTAATCAAAATTCATTCCTAACCGCACTCATTCTGGTATTTTTGAAAATCTTTAAAAAATCTTGTATCCTACCTATTACGTCTTGAATCCAGCATTACTAGAATTCTTGAGTTACGTATTTTTAATAATTAACATTAAAGGAAATTATTTTCCAGGCAACATTATACAGGACAAGTTCTTTAGAAACTAGAATTCGTCAAACTACAAAAGAGGCTGTCAAGGAACTTAATCGGATAGGCGTACAGTGTACATGCCGGAAACCGGTGACTAATTGCCTGAATTGCTTGCGGAGAGAAATTTTGGTTTGGCTTCAAGATGAAGGTTATAACTCTGCCATTTGCAAGTCTAAATGGAAGAGCTCTCATGACAAGCTACCTGGTAAATTAGCAAATCTAGAGCCATTTTTGTATGAATAAATAAAAGGGTCAATGCTTAAATCAATTATTAGATGATTTCTTCATTAATTCAACGAATTTAACCAAATGCAGGGGAACATACATACTTGGACGTGGTGGAAAAATTAAGTCCAAAGAAGGGAGAAGTGAGAGTGGTGATTGAATTAAACTTTCGAGCCGAGTTTGAGATGGCAAGAGCAAGTGATGAGTACAATCAGTTAATCAATCGGCTTCCGGAAGTGTTTGTCGGGAAAGCAGAGAGGCTTGATGGGTTGATCAAAATATTATGTGCAGCAGCTAAGATGTGTATGAAGGAGAAGAAGATGCATTTGGGTCCATGGAGAAAGCACAAATATATGCAGTCTAAGTGGTTCGGTAAGTGTGAGAGATCAAGAATTACGTTTGAGTTAGCTCCGGCCGCCGGATTTTCGAACCGGCAAGCGAAGCCGAAGGCGTCTTTGTTGACTTACGATTTATTAGAGAATTTGTCTGTCATGCGTTGCACTGCTGTTAAAGTTTTGTGATATGTAATGAAGAGAAAGAAATTGAAGTTTTGTTAGCGGTTTAATTATATATGTACGTTTGTTTGAGATAAGTTGTATGATATATGAAGGTTTATATATTATTAAATAATTAATTGTTTTTCTCTTCTTAATAATAATTTTTTGATTTAAATGAAAAAAAAAATTAGGAGAATCCTATTGATTATAGATTTTTTTTAACTTGTGAGAAAAGTATGAAAATGCTAAGGATGAAAGGAGCGATCTTGTATTTCTCAAGAGAGAATATTACTCTAAATTCTCGACAGAGAATTAAAGTTTTACTAATTAAAATGCTTCATATCATAATTCAACATACATTGTTATAGTATTGTGTTGATTATTGTCTGATAAGCAATACTCAAATTTGTTTAAGAGTAGTCAAATCTTTGATAATTCAGTGTACCAATGACACATGTCCATCTTATTTGCAGTTAGGCCATTTTATTTAAGGTTTGATCAATTTATATGATTGAAACAAAACATTTTGTTGCATTTTTTTTCTAAGAGATTTTATCACTAGAAATCGAATTCGCTGGTTTAGCATTTCTTGTTTGATGGAAATAGGCCAAGTTGTTGCAAAAGATTGCTGTTTCTAAGCCTCAACAGATGTGTAGTGTGACCAGGTGGTATAAACCGTCTTAGGGTTGGAAAAAAAATTCAATGTAGATGTGGCTGTGTTTGGGAATTCTGGTGCAGCTGAGATGGTGCAGAGAGACGACTTCGGCAGATTCGTTGGGCGTTTCAAATAGGCTAGTGGATCGACTATTCTGGCCAATAATTTCATTTGATAATGAGTAAAACCGTGTGCACGAGCGGAAAATTTGGAAAATGTACGCAAACGGCACCCGAAATTGAAAGTACAATTTTTTTTTCTATAAAATTAAACTCGTGATTTTTCAAATTTTATTATTTTTTCATATAGTCCGTATAAGTCATACAAGCACATATATTTGTATTATATTTATATTGTATTATTTAATTGTAATTTTCCTAGACTTATATTTTTTATTTTTTTATCCTATATTCTTTTTTTACAAGACTTATATGTGTTATTTTTTTGTTGATTTATATTTTCTTTTAATTTTTTTAATAAAAAATTATGCTATGTGTACAGAAAATGAAATCAAATAAGTGAGATGTATTTGAAAAAAAACTCAAAACAAAATTGAAACAAAGTAAAAATAAAATAAAAATAATGTGTTCATTAAAAAAAACAAACTCAGAACAAAATAAAAAACATAATGAAAACAAAATATAAACAACCATTAAACAAAGAAAAAAACATAACAAAAAAAACAAAAACAAGATCCAAACAAAATATAAATACCATGATTTTGTAATTTTGAAAAAAAAGCAATAAACGTGTAATTTTGAAAAACAACTTGTAATTTTATTTTTAATCCTGTGTAGCCATAAATTCAAATTCTTTTTTTTTTCTGTGAAGATAAAATTAGCCCTTTGATAATTGATCAAAACAAATACAATCTAGAAAGGGGTAAATTACACTTGTATATAAACGAGTGAAAAATAATAACACACAAATCTACTCTTTAGTATATCACCCATTCTTTTCCTACTTTTTAGTATGGCGTCTCTTCATTAAAAAAAAAATCTAGAATTCCACATTTTGACTTTGCGTGAAAAATTAACTTCAATTTCTCGCAAAACAGTCAGAAAAAATCGTCTAAAAAGAAGCGTGTACAGTTGGTATATAATAATGTACAGAGTGTAGACAAAATTTGTACAAATGCGGACAAATCCAAAAATGTCTAGGTGTTGGCTTGATAAAACTTGAGAATGATATTACCTATTTGTCGCTCAAGGATAAATGAGCGATTTTACATTTCTCGAGAGAGAATATTACTATAAATTCTTGATAGAGAATTAAAATTTTACTAATTAAAATGCTTCATATCATAATTCAACATACATTGTTATAGTATTGTGTTGATTATTGTCCGATAAGCAATACTCAAATATGTTTAAGATCAATCAATTCTTTGATAATTCAGATAATATTAGAGCGACAATTTACCTATGACACATGTCCATCTTATTTGCAGTTGAGTTGTTCTATTTAAGTTTTGGTCAATTTGTATGATTGAAACAAAAAAAAAATTGTTGCTTTTTTTCTAAGCGATTTTATCACAAGAAATCGAATTCGCTGGTTTAGCATTTCTTGCTTGACGGAAAGAGGCCAAGTTTTTGCAAAAGAGTGTTGTTTTTAAGCCTGAACATATGTGTAGTGTGAGCATGTGGTGTAAACCGTCTTGGGGTTGAAACAAATTCAATGTAGATGTGGTTGTGTTTGGGAATTCTAGTGCAATTGGGATGGTGTGGAGGGACAACTTAGGTAGATTCGTTGGGCGTTCCGTTTCTTATAGGCTAGTGGATCGACTGTTCTGGCCCATAATTTCATTTGATAATGAGTAATTGCAGTGTGTAAACACGAAGAAATTGAAAATTGTGCGACCATGCCCCTCAAAATTTAAATTACAGATTTTTTCTGTAAAATTACAAACCTGGCGCTTCGAATTTTAATATTCAGCAAGCAAAGTTCTTCCACCTAAGTCATACAAGCATATGTATTTAAATCATGTTTATGTTTTTTTAATTGTAATTTCCATAAACCTACATTTTTGAGTTTTTATCCTATATTCTTTTTTTATTTTTTTTGTTTTTTCCAAGACCTATATGTGTTGTTTTTTGTTTGTTTATTTTTTTTAAATTTTATTTTTAATAAAAGATTATGCTATGGGTACAAAAAATGAAATCAAACAAGTGAGACATATTTGAAAAAACAAACTCAAAACAAAATATAAACAAAGTTAAAACAAAATGAAACCAATGTGTTCATTTAAAAAAACTCAAAACAAAATAAAAAACATAATGAGAACAAAATATAAACAACCATTAAACAAAAGGAAAAAAAAAAGCAAAAAACAAAACAAAAATAAGATCCAAACAAAATATAAACACCATGATTTATGATTTTGAAAAAAAAAACGACATGCATGTAATTTTGTTAAAACAACTTATAATTTAATTTTTGAGCTTGCGTAGCTATAAATTTGAATTTTTTTCCCGTGAAGATAAACTTAGCCCTTTGATAATTGATCAAAACAATACGATCTAGAAAGGGATAAATTACACTTCTATATAAATGAGTGGAAAATAATAACTCACATATCTACTTTTTAGTATACTGTTAATTTTATGTCATAGCCCAATTATTGATATACATTGTCATTACATTTATTATTTAATAAAGAGGTATTTCATTTCATATCTATAAAATATTATATTGTTTATGACAATAAAACTTTTATGAATAGTTTATTCTTCCTTATGTCATCGAGTGTGACTTGATAGTAAAATCATAAGGTAAAAAGAATATTATTCTAAAATTTTCTAATCGATTGTCATTATGAGAATGATAACAAGTCAATATTAATATGTTGCTAAGAGGATAATCACGTTTTACTGATTATGGATATATGATATCACTTAGAACATCGATACATGTTAGGGAACACGTATTGGACTGGCCCACTATAAAAGCACTTCATAGATCAATGCCACAAGTAACTTTTTACAGTGGTGATATTTAAGTCCTCTGACTGAAACTCATTATCGACTCCTATATGAGGAATTACATGTTTTGACTTAGTCAAATATTATCGGTAAAAGGGTAACCATAAATGCTATGATTGGATATGTCATGAATCTTGTAGAGAAGTGATAGTGAGAGTGATGAATTTGTTCCTCTTATGAAAAGTGATATCTTTAGGCCACTTAATGAGTAGGATTAATGGAATGTATGCATACTCAAATGAATTGATAAAGGGTTATCAATGTCATTTGTAATATCAATCTACTTGGGATCAAGAATTGCATTAACTAATATAAGATTGACATGTGACTATGTCTTATGCTTAATATAGATATCGTGAGACAAAATGACTAAATATCAAACTATGAAAGGATAACTCGGATCACCGATGCCACTCGATTTTGGCTTATCATAATGTATTACTAGATACCGCTTATGGACTTTTGGCCCAAGTGTTTGAGACGAGGCCCATTGTCAATTTCAAGTGGGCTTATTGGGTTACACACTAAAACGAATTGGATTGGATCACAAATATTCTCTCTTATGTTAATTGAATTATTAAGATAATTAATTTGATTAATTATTAATAGTTCAGAGTTTTATTATTTATGTCATAAATATAATATAAGATATTATCCATTAATGTAATGCGCTTTTAAGATAAATCACTAATTATTAAGATTAAGTATGTTTGGGTTTATTATTATGTGTAACATAATTTCGGCCCACATAGATTAATGAAAGAGTGATTTATTTAATGATGATGTATCATAAAATTAAAAGCCCAATAACATTAATAAACCCTAGTATAAAATTCGACCATACTCCTATTTTTTAGGAGATTTTATTCTTGTATGACAAAGAGAATGAAACCCTAAAAAGGATATAGAAAATTCGACACACACCCCAAATTAAGGTTGGTGGCCGAATTCCTCCTCCTATTTTTTTAGGAGTGTGCCAAATTTGTGAAGGAGGCTAAATAAGGAATTCTTATTCTTGTAGGACAAGTATTGGGTAAACCCTAGTGTGCCTCTTTAGAGTTTTTATGTGCCTATAAATAGGAGTCACATTCTTCTATTTTTCTCATGACATTGCCGAATTAGTGAGTGTTACAAAGAAAGAGAAAAAAATATTTGTGAGATCTAGAATAGTGATTCTAAGTGCTAGTACACTCCACCAATCCAAAAAAAGTATGTTTGCTTGGATACCTTGAGACACGTTCGCGCAAAGGCAACGTGAGGATTTGTGATTCGATTTTAACACTAAAAGCTACATCAACACTTCATTCGTTCAAACAATCAAGCTTTGATTTTAAGGTAAAACCCTAACCCTAATCGTTTATGTCGTTATGTATGGATCCTTGGTGGAATTCTAGGATAAAATTTTTGTTATTTCTGTTGCATTATCCATTAAATGAATGTCATATTCTAGTTACGAATTCCAACACATTGGATGTGGGTACATGGGGAATCGTTGTATCTAGGACATAACTCTTCCTTTCTAACTTAAGAACAATTCTCAAGTTTTGAGACCAATCGACGAAGTTAGTCCCATTCAATTTCTCCTTCTCAAGGATCAATCGCAAAGTAAAGGTTGATGTGTTGTTGTTTGTTGCCATTATATCTACATACAAAATATGCAAAGATTAATAAGAGGTCTTTTATAGTACTCCCACTAAAATTAACATCCCTAAAGTTAATTCAAGTTTTTAAACATAGTGTGTACAAGATTCATATTTTACTCAAAGTTAAGTCAGCTGAGCTAGTCCTTAACCTTAGCTATTTAGGTAGAAAAATCCTTTTCAATTATATCAAATATAACTCTTGTATTTCTAGTGATTTTGACATCTCATGTCCTGTATTAAATCCCTTTTATGCCCTAGGCCCAAAACCATTTTGCTAGCCTTGTTAAGTCTAACCATAACCAAAATATGGATACAACCATTATCCAGCCACGTCTCATTAAGGTAATCAGGTGCACCCTGCGGAGGCAAAAACTACACGTCGATGAACAAAGCCTTGACGAGCATTGATTATGGAAGGCATTTTAACGACTTACTATTTGTAGGGATCAAATTTTTTGTTTGTGCGGAATACAAAATAAAACATACATTCATCACATATATATGTAGCATAAAATGTAAACGTGACATGACAAAGTCCAAAACTAATTGATCTCATAAGTCAATGTGAAGATCAAGGTAAATCTAGGGTGTTCTTCAATCTCCATTGCAACGAACAACCTCCATCTTCTTTACATAGATTGTATAAATTTTTAATTCTATATTAATCTATGCTAAAATAAATAAGCAAACTTGCCAAATCCGAAAATTGAAAAAAGGCACATTTTCCATAAAACCGAAATTGAAGAACAAAATTGGCACATTCGCCAAACCATTACATACAATAGTAATTCAATCACATTGGGTTAATTAGGTTATGTCATACACCATGCATTTTGAATCATCATTCAAATCAAGTATAATTAGATTATGAACACAAAAAATTATCAATCAATTAATCAAATAATAGCATCGATTAAACGTTGGATGTGTAAAGCGGTTCCGCAAGCCGGTTGCGAATGAGGTTTATAATGTGCATTGCTCATGAAACGAGGTGCTAATTATTAAAACCCCAATCTGTATTAATATCATTAATACTTGAATCTCATAATCAAATTATGATTCAATTCATTATTTGTAATCCCATTACAAAAATATCGCATGTACAAAACCTAGTCGGCATTCTAAGGGAATCTTAACAACCTTTGCAAATTCAACATCAAAAAAATTCGGCTTTTGACACATAAAATTCCCAATTTTATCTTGCTAAATTAACCCTAGATCATATAATATAAATCGGTAATAAAATCAACAATATAAAGCGAGGTCGAATATCAACAAGCATTCAACAATATAGCACAGAAAAGAATCAGTTATGCGATAATGCTAGTGGTTCTGATACCACTATTGGAATTTATAACTAAGTTTATAAAATTTATAAGCATACATGACAACAAAAATAACAAAAATTTTACATCTAGAATTCCACAAATGATCCATGCATATCGATATACACGATTAGGGTTAGCAATATTTACCTTAAAAATTACTTATGGATTTGTCTGAATGGCAATGTTGATTTAGCTTTCAGTACAAACTCAAAAACCTTTCTATCCATGTTGCCTATGCACGAACGTGACCAATAGTATATGTACAAACGAACTCGGTTAAATCGGTTTAGTGTACTAACACAATGAATCACTATTCTAAACTCACAATTTTTTCCTCTCTTTTGATGTGTAAAATTCAGACAAGCCCTCAATATGCATTAAGAAATGTGGCCTTGATGTGTGCGCATATATATAGAGATGTGTGTAACCCTAATTTAGTTGTACTAGGTTCCTAAATACTTGTCCTATGAGCATAAGGATTACATAGTCATACCGAGACTCTTATTTATCTATTTAATGAACAAATAAATAAATCTCTATTTTTAAATATGTGTACCAAAATTCCTAAGCTAAAAAGGATTAGGTTTTATTTATTCTTTTCTTAGAAGAATAATGACTCCTTTCTTAATTATGATTTTAATCAACTTACTTAAATAAGACTTAGTTAACCTTTGACCTAGTCAACCTAACATATATGTAGCCAAATTTCTCATGGCATTTTAATGTCATTGAGCTTTTAATTATTTGATATATTATTATTAAATAAATCACTCCCTTATTAATAAATATGGGCCCAAATTATGTCACACATAATAATATGCCCAAAAAATTATAAGAAGTAATTTATATTGAAAGCCAATTACATTAATGGATAATATCTTATATTATTTTATGACATAAATCATAAAACCCTAAATTATTAATGATTAATCAAATTAATCATCTTAAAAATTTAATTACCATAAGAGAGAATATTTGTGAACAAATTCAATTCGTTCTTGTGTGTGACCCAATAGGTCTACTCGAAAATGGCAATGGGTATTGTCCCAAAACGTAGGCCCAAAGTTCATAAGAAGTATCTAGTAATACATTATGGCAACCCAAAATTGAATGCTATCAGTGATCGGAGTTTACCTTTCACAATTTAATATTTAGTCCTTTTGTCTCACTATATCTATATTACGCACAAGACATGATCACATGTCAACCTTATGTTGCTTAATGTGTTTCTTGATCCTAAGTAGATTGATATACAAATGACATTGATAAAACCTTTCATCAATTCATTTATGCTTACATTTCATCAATCCTACTCATCAAGTGACCTAAAGATATCACTTTTCTATTAAGATATTAACATAATCTATTGCAAGAAAAGATTTTGGGTTTATGTGCAAACTAACTCACAAATGCCAAATCCTGAAACTCCTGCTTTTGACTTGTTTCTTACATGCCCAACTTGTTCCTTCCTTGAACTAGTTGGGTCTAATGTAATCACGTCAAAATTTCATTGTGTTCATCCTTAAGATTGAATTATTCATCAACTAATGAGAAAATTCAATAAAGAACATTAAACAAGGGAACTCTTCTCACTTTCGTAAGTTTGAGCAACATACCCTCAAAAGTGCATTGATTCACATAATGTGCACTTTTTGTAGTTAGTATTTTACTTATAAAATGTTGGCATTGTTCATGGTCAAGGATTTTCCCGATGTTATGTCTAATCTCTCACTTCTTAAGGACTTAAGGCTCTTAAATCTTTTCCTTACCCTTGTATTGGACTTTTCCCTCATTGTCTCTTGCATGAGACAAACATGTGTTAGGTACAACTCGATTTGCTCCTAACTTATAGGCAAGAAGTGGACTACAACTTGGACCTTGTCCTTGATCCAACTATCACCAATTTCACTAGCTATCTAATCATATAAGCCTTATGCTCTTCTTACTTGATTAGGACACATATAATGAGTATCAGTGACAATGGTCAAAGATCACAAGCTCTAGTTAATATCTCACCAACTAACTACTCATTAAATATAATTTTGCAAATACATTTTGTCTTGATACTTGTAAAATAATCAAGTGACTACATCATCCTTTGAATAGACAAGAAGAAGGATATAGTGGAATTTTCTAATTTTCACGTCTTATAGACATTTCGTTCCACAATGTTGAGTAGTATTCTATTCCTCATTGAATTTGGGCATAACCAAGTTCAAAGGGGCACAAACCTCGTGCTCTTAGAGTGAACATTAGATTTTCATAATATAGCTTCATATAACTCTGTTAGTTTTGTGTCCTACTCCAATCACTAATATACATTGTCGTTACATTTATTATTTAATAAAGAGGCAATTTATTTCATATCTATGAAATATTATATTCTTTATGATAATAAAGCTTCAATGAATAGTTTATTCTACCTTATGTCATCAAGTGTGTGACTTGATACTAAAACCATAAGGTTAAAAGAATACTATTATAAAAGTCCTTAATCAATTATTATCATGGGAATGATGACAAACCAAGGTTAGTATGTTACTAAGAGGATAATCACATTTTACTGATTATGGATATGGATATCACTTAGAACACAGATACATGGTAGGGTACATGTATTGGACTGGCCGGCTATGAAAGCACTTTATGGATCAATGTCACAAGTAACTTTCATAGAGTGGTGATGTTTGAGTCCTCCGACTGAAACTCACTATCGACTCCTACATGAGGAATCACATATTTTGACTTAGTCAAAGGTTATCCGTAATAGGGTAACAATAAAGGCTATGATTGGATATGCCATGAATCTTGTAGAGGAGTGATGGTGAGAGTGATGGATTTGTTCCTCTTATGAAGAGTGATATCTTCAGGCCACTTGATGAGTAGGATTGATGGAATGTATGCATACTCGAATGAATTGATAAAAGGGTTTATCAATGTCATTTGTATATCAATCTACTTGGGATCAATAAACACATTAAGCAATATAAGGTTGACATGTGACCATGCCTTATGCTTAATATAGATATCGTTAGACAAAATGACTAAATATCAAACTGTGAAAAGTTAACTCGGATCACTGATGCCACTCGATTTTTAGGTTGCCAAAATGTATTACTAGATTTCGCTTATGGACTTTGGGCTCAAGTGTTTTGGGACGAGGCCCATTGCCAATCTCGAGTAGGCATATTGGGTCACACACAAAAGAATTGGATTGGATTGCAAATGTTCTCTCATTTGGCAAATGAATTATTGAGATAATTAATTTGATTAATTATTAATAATTCAGGGTTTTGTTTTAATTTAATTCACTTATTAATATTGTTTTAGGTTTATTTATGTGTGACATAAATTCGGCCCATAAATATTAATAATAGAGTGATTTATTTGATGATAATATATCATATAATTAAAAGCTCCAATAATATAATAAAAGCCTTGTAGAAATTTGGCACACACTAAATAGGATTGGGAATCCTTATGCTTGTTGGACAAGAGATAGAAAACCTAGTAGTGTTTGGTGTAGAGGCCAAATTTGTTCTCCTATTTTTTAGGAGTGGAGGCCGGATACTTGGTGGCCAAGGAAGAGGAATTCGGCACCCATTCAAGGAAGAATTTTGGCACACTCTTCCTTGACTAGGGTTGGCCGAATTCTTGAGGGACAAAGAGAAGGCTTTGGCTAACCCTAGTGCACCTATTTAGGTTTTCCTATGTACCTATAAATAGGAGCACTCCCTCGTCATATTCTTTATGGCTTGGCAGAATTTGTGAGTGTCACAAACAAAGAGAGAAAATTATTTGTGAGAATTAGAATAGAGATTCTAAGTGCTAGTACACTCCACCAATCCAAGCAAGTTCGTTCGTATGGATACCATTGGTCACGTTTGCACAAAAGGGAATGTGGTTGAAAGGGTTTTGAGTTTATACTAAAAGCTACATCAACAATTCATTCGTTCATACAATCGAGCTTTGGTTTTTCAAGGTAAAACCCTAACCCTAATCGTTTATGTTGATGTGCATGGATCCTTGGTGGAATTCTACGATAATTTTTTTTTGTTATTTCCCTGCGTTATCCTTTATATGAATGTCATATTTAGTTATCAATTCCAATAAGCTCAAGATGACAGACAATCAAAAGATTTTTGCACACAAGTAATACATAACAATATGAAAACTTCGGTCCCAATACACAATGGCAATCCAAAAGGGGTTGAATTGGAATTTTAGCAATTTAAAACTTCGTTGAAAATATTTTGCAAAATAAAACAAATAAGAAAGTTCTTTTAAACCAAAATCAAAGTTAAATGCATAAGCAACTTAAAATCAAAGACTCAATCCACTCATAACAATATAAATCAAATGCAGATACAAAGCAAGTGAGAGAAAGAGTAAGGGAAGATAGCACAAATTCGGTTTATAGTAGTTCAATCCTTCTTGACCTACGTCTACTCCTTGAGATCCACTCAAGAATTTCAATCATCTATCTCCTCACTTCCGGGTGGAGGAAAATCATTTACACCACTTCTTTTTTGTGGGATTAACAAGCAAACATTTGCACCTTGTTTTTGTGGGCTCCAAGAAAACTGGTTGCCTAGTTTTTGCAAGCTCAACTAGAAAATCAAAACCATTTGTTTTCAAGACAAAACAAGCAAACCAAACTTTGAGTTTTTACGGGCTCAACTAGGAAACCAAAACACTAGTTTTCTAAGGCTCACTAGGAACCACTTTTTTTTCTAAGGCACAACAAAGAAACCTATCTACCTCAAGCAAACAACCTTACTTGATACAAAATCAACTCAAGAGTATAACCGATTTAAGCTCACATCAACCCAGAAATAAGATTGTAAGTAAATAGGTCAAATGGGTGGGAAAGGTAGAAATAAGAGAGATAGTGAATAGAAAGTTTTAACAAATGTGTCTCTTATCTTATTTCTACTCTAGGAAGTCTATTTATGGTCACTTGTAAGAATCTAGCCCTTAGAGCCTCGAAGTAGCCGTTGTGAAACAAATAGAAATTTTATCCAGTAATGATGTCACCCTTTACTATGTGCATAGCAACCATCTATGTGCATAGTACCTTATTCCAATTGAGTCATGTGCGTTTTAATCTTCCTTTTACGTGCATTGCTATGAACCCAGTAATCACTACCTTAGATAGATTGGCATCTACGTGCCCTTTTCCCATTCTATGTGTGTAGACAGATGATCTACATGCTTTGCACCGTGTTCTGCGTGCATTGATCTGACTTCCAGAATATGCAATTTCACCCAAACATTTTTCTACGTGCATTGACGTGTTTGCAAGATGCCTTTTTTATTTCTTCACATGAATGTGTTAGAGAATATTCAAATTCAAATCACGAGGAACGTCTTGGCTTTGTCCGCATCTGCAGCTCATCTACGTGCGTAGTACCCTCTTCTACGTGTATTGATAGATTGTACTTTCAGACCCAAGAAAACTACAACTCTGCCACATGCATTGAGCCTCTCTTACATGCATAACACATCCTTAGAGCATTCTGCCTTATGATACAACACGTTTTACGCACATTGCATTTGTTCTACATGCGCAATATGTTGTTCTACGTGCATAGTGAAACCTTAGAAAAGTCGTTGGTATGATTAACGTACTTAGATTGCTCTTTTATGTACTTTGTGGTAAGTTATTCGCAAGACTGCTCATTTGCACCTCTTTCATGGATGTTTTGCATTCATCATCATAAAAATCAAACTCAACACTAAATTAGGCAAAATAGTTCCCAAACTTGACAAGTCATGCTTTCCAAAAAATGTGCATAGACCTCCAAGGACAATGTCAAAGGCTTCAACCGTCTGAACTATTGGAATATTGGGTCTAAGAGTCAAATTTGTGGTTATTAAGCCTCGTGTTAGGTTGTTCTGGAAAAAAATAACACATTGTTCAGGTCTTTAGCTTCATCACCACTAGTCATGAATGACACCAAATACCTCAACAATTTGAATCACTGGATTGGAAGCCAAATTGATGGTTATTAAAACTTATGGTAAAATAACACATTGTTTAGCTCTTTGACTTCTTTTCCCAAAACTATTTGTCCATCATCATCAATCTACAAAGCCCCATAAGAAAAAAGGGGAAAAAAAGAGAAGAAAGGAATGTAAAAAAGAAAGAGAAAGAATAGAGCAAAAGAGAGAGAGAGAAAAGGGAGTAAAAAAAATAAAAACAAAAAAATGGAGGAGGAGGAGGCTACTGGAGCCCATGTTGTTTGGAATTCATTTGCCTTCGCTTGAACTTAAAGAAGTGCCATTGCTCCTTATTATAGAACCTGTTTGGTTCGGGTAGTCTATGCTCCTAACCACTCGCAATAGATCTGGAACTTGAACCAAGATTCTGCCTTTTTTGAGTTAATTTTCCTCTTTTCAGATCAATCAAATGACCTGTCATTTTCTCAATTGTTTTGTTCCGGAAGCGACACATTGTTTGGAGAGATTGAACAGTCGGTCATCCAACTCAGTGAGGGATCAGAAAATGCACCAAAAAATAATAAGATTGAGTTTCAAACCCAGGTGGAAGGGAGCGGATTCGTGCCGACCAACCAACTGAACCAACTGGATTTTCCGATTTAAGTGCACAACATCATTCTTTTAAACCATAACTTGGCTTAATTTATCGAAAAATGCAGATGGTAAGATTTGAACGAGGGTTTATAGACATGGGGATAGAGCACATACCATCTCTTCTATTGTGGTGATATTCCGAATGGTATTTTGTTTAGGATGAGTTTGGTTGCCTTGTTAAACAAAACACCATTCTCATTTCGTCTTCTCATCCAACCACCAAAGCCAGACTAGCTCGCCTAGCTACAACTTTTATTGAAATTTCAAATGATATTTTATTTAACCTTATTTCGGTTGGCTTCAAGATTAAACAAAATATCATTCTCAGGTCTTCTATTCAACCATTTATCATTGTCGGTTTTTTACATCACCATCGTCTGACCCAAAAACCTATGAAGAAGCAACGAGCAAAAGAAAAACAACAATCAAATATACTCCAAGAATTGCACAACAGAGAAAAAAGACCAAGTCATGAGAAGAGAATAAATAGAGAGAATTGTCACCTAAAAACTAAAAGGTTTGGTTGGGATTTTCAGAATTAGAGGAAGACGATGAACAATGGCAAGAGGAAAAAAATGCTTATGAATAAAATTAAATAGTAATAGGTTTATTCTTGTATGGAAAATCAAATCAAGATCAACCAAAAAAGAGAAAAAAAAAAGGGGGGGGGGGAGGAAATCAAAGGAATCTAAATTAAATTTAGAAGAAAATCAAGAAAATTAAATCTAAAAAGGGAAAGAAATTATGGAGGTGAAAAATCAGGATGGATTGGATGACCAGGTGCATACGACAAACGTCCCATTGAGTCCTTAATTTCTGTGTAAATTATGAAATAAGTCGCTACAGAAAAAGTTGAAGAGCTAAAGACCCCAATTAGCTTTGAAAGTCTCAAAAAATTTCCACCCAACCCCCGAAGATAGGAATAGGCCATGAATGGTCCCAACTACCGCAATGATATGAAGAAAGTGGATCACTAAAGTGAAACTTAACCATAAAAAATATTTTACTCCTAACTCTGGGACACCCGAAAATAAGAGTGGAGAGCAATTGATGTATCATAGACTTGAGCTCATATAGCATAACTTATTAAACAAACTCAGAAGCCCACAAAAGAGGAACTATTCTAAAAGTATTTGCAGAAATTACACTTATGTCACTACTCTTCTTCTATGAATAAGAGTCTCTACTACATTTCAGAGTGCATTCTCTACACTCAAACTTTATACAAATAGGAGTCTCAACCACATTTCAATAGAACATTCTCTACATCCATACTTTATACCTAAAGTTCTGTCAAATTAAACACTAACTTGAGTGTCAGAGGGTCCCTCGAGAATTAACTGGTCTTACTTTGATTTTTTTCTTACAGGATTAAAGGTAATTGAAGGTGTTCGTGATGCATAATCCATTACATTCATCCATCTTGTTCGTGTTGTGAATTTGAGACAACAACAGCTAGATTTTTGGCATGATACATAGTATACACAACAAACTATCACAATTTTACTAATCTTTGCACAAGCACCTATTTACTCTCCACCATCACCTTGGCACCCAAACCCTCTACCATCAGCTTTATCGCCATCTACAAATTTATTAGTGTTAGCTCCACCGTTAAAACCAGCTCCACCTTCAAAACCATATTGACCATATCCACTTAAAAATATGATTATTCAACAACAAAAGTGCATGAATTTTTTTAAATTCATATCAAATGTAAAAAAAAAAAAGCATTGTTTCTATTCATAACTATTTCAGATAACTTGGTTAATATTTGAAACTAATCAAATCCAAAACCAACTTTAAGTCTATTCAGCACTAACATTCGTAAAAAAAAAAAAGAAACTAATTAATCTTTACAAAAAAGGACAAAGAGACTAACAAAAAAAGGGGCTTGAACATGCTATGTCAGACATATTGACGTAGCACTTTAATGGAAACGGAGACCTTATAGAACCTTTTTTTATAAGGGAATACTAAAGCAAAGATTACGCCAAACGCACCGCAATGTAATTCACCATAATTTCTCGGGCATGCTATTCATCGCAGCCACAGGGACACTGCAACACTAACAGCTGCCCACCATTGTTAATTTGTTATGCAGTTTTGTTTCCACGCGGTTTTGACTTAAGCTATATATATATATATATATATGTTTGAATTAGTCTTTCCAATTATTGAGATTTTCAAGCTAAAATAAAAAATATTTTCAATGCATATATAATTCAAAAAATAAGACCAAATACCTGTGACTATATTGCAAAAGAATTCTACTGTCAGTACACACCCACGTGGAAATTCAATCATAATTACCACCTTAATTTAATCAATCCAATCGAAATTTGATTATTAAATTTTAAGTTTAAGCAAAAGCATGGAAATTGCTACTTTCTGTACTAGTTTGAACAATCTATTCGTATTGTTTTCATAACATTTCAAGCGGAAAATAATAGATATATAGTAATTTCTTTAATATTTTGGCTATATTATTATAATTTTTGAACCTTGCATGTACTGTCTATATTTCACCTGCATTTATAAACATAATTTTTACCGTCTCATTTTAGTAGATACATATATATCAAAATAGTATTGGTTATCATTAGAATTAACACCATATTATCTTGAGGGAATTTTCATTTATAAAAATAAAAAGGAAAAAGCATAAAAATATTCAATTAAAAAAAGTAAAATATAGATATACAACACATATGTCAAAAACATGCCAAAAACAGAAACACGGAGGAAAGTATCAAAAATGTTTTAGTTTGACCGTGTGTTGACTACGCGTTATAAAATTGACTGTGTTTACCACCCTCATCAATAAGTGGAAAATGAATACAAACCAAGAACAATATGAAAACCAATTGGTACAACAACAAAATGAGAACAAAATACTAATAAATGAGTACAAGTCAAAATAAAATTTAAAATATATTTTAATTTTTTTCTTTATTAATTGGTAAAATTATGAGTATAAAACAAGTACATTACAAATAAATAGTTATATGATGCGCACGAGTTATCTAAGACTTGTTGATTACACCAACAAAATACTTACAAAAAATGAGTACAAAATGGAAACAAAACGAGTATAGAAGGGGAACAAAAATAACTACAACGCAAAAATATTAGGGACTAGAAGCTTAATATTTTTTTTTATTATTCGATAAAATTGAGAGTACAAAATAAGTACATTCACAAATAAATGCTTATATAATGAGTACGAGTTATTTAAAATTTGTTGATTATACCAACAAAATACTTAAAAAAAAATGAATACAAAATGAGAATAAAACGAGTACAATCGATAATAAAATGAGTACAGTCAAAAAAAATTAATTAATTTTTAGAACAAAACATGTCTTCCTTCTACATACGACTGCAACTAGAGAAATCCTAGTCATCACCCTTGTCAACACCCACTGTAGGCACCGCTTCCATCTTCATTTCAAGATCGTGATTTAGGTATTAAGCGCCTCTCTCTCTCTCCCCCCCTCCCCCTCCTAGTCGCGAAACAAGGCGTCAAATGAGGCAAAAGAAGAAAAGAGAAGAGAAGAAGCGGACGAGGCGAAAGAAGAGGAGAAGAAGCGGACGAGGCGTCAGATAATAAGGAAGAAGAGAAGAATAATAACACAATTGGATCTTTACTAAGTGACAGCGGAGATCGCAACCGTTGAGGGAAGAGAGAGAGGGTAGAGAGAAAGCGCAAGAGAGTGAGAGTGTAGAGAGAGAACGCGCGAGATAAAGAAAGGAGAGAGAAACTGACAATTAGAAGAATATGTAAATTGTTCAATTTGTGAAATTTTAATGAAAATGTTCCAAAACGGAAAAATATAATCTCTTGTGCTGCATATGTGAAAATAAAATGTCTAAAAAAAGAAATGAGGTTTAATTTTCTCAAATAAAAAATTCAAATATCATAAAACACTTGCTTTTTTGTTTGAACAGCAGCATAAAACAATAGCCGAGAGAAGTCAAGTGATTGCTTTTTTTTAGTTTGAAAGAAAGAATTATAGCTGGGCGACTCGTGGTCCGCGTTCCCATCACTCATGACGCGAAAAATGGGATTAGAAACTGAATTAATCACCACCTGAAACATGATTAACCAAAGTCTCACTTGTCTACGACCAGACCAAACCTATTAATCCATACCTTAAAAAACTACCAAATAGTACCACTCACGAAAATGTCTCTCCTATTACTCTCCTCCTTCCTCTTCCTCTTCCTTCACTTCTCGTCTCCCCTCCCAACCTGCCACCTCACCACTTGCGGCCTCCTCGGCCCGGACATCAAGTTCCCCTTTGGCCTCACTGGTTCTTTTTGCAATTTCCCAGGTTTCAACCTCTATTGCAACTCCCGCCACCAAACAATCCTCACCCTTCAAAACACTTCTGGCTTCTTCACCGTCCGATCAATTTTCTACCATAACCAATCTCTTCTTATTAGCGACCCCGATAATTGCCTTCCCAAACGCTTCTTAGACCATTCCTTCTCTCTCTCTGACTCTCCCTTTTATCCAGAGTTTTCCAGAACCTTCACCTTCCTTCGCTGCCCGACCTACCCGGAGAACTTTCCAGATGCGCGGCCTGTTCAGTGCATGAGTGGAGAAAACGACAGCGTCGTGGCGATACTTGATGGGCCGTTGACTGATTTGTTGGTCTCGGGTCTTGCTTGTGATGTAATCGAACGGTCCGTGTATGTTCCAGTGGCTTGGCGACGTGGCGATGCTGAGACTAGGCTGAGTTGGAGCGAACCTAACTGTCGTTCTTGTGAGAGAAGAGGTGGGAGTTGCGGGTTCGATGGTGATCCGTCGGATCTGCGTGTCGGATGCTCCGGTTTGCCCAAAAGCGGTAAGTTCTAGTATTCAAATGATTATTACTAAAATTTAGTTTAAAAGATATATTAGAATGTTACTAAACTAATATCAACAATTTTTGTGGCATTTTTTCCAATATGATAATGTTATTATAGTAAAAAATTAAACATTAGAGTTTTTAAATTCATTTTAGTTGTTTTGTAATGTGCAATCATATTGGTATTGGTGCATCAATTGATTTCATCAAAATTCTGAAATTAAATGTAAAATCAAAATTATGGAATTAAACGTAAATTTCTAATAAACTTATAACTTATTAGTATTGAACTCAACTCGATCATTAAAAATCAATAGTTTGATTTCCAATAGAAGAACATAAATTGATTTATCAAAAAAATATACATAAAATACGTCGAAAATGTGTACGTTCGCAACTTTGAACAATGAAGAGTAATTCAATCTTAAATCCTTAAAACCAAAAAGGTCAATTGAATACGTTGAAATGAGCACGAAATTCAAAATTTTGATTATTTGGACGTAGACTTGTTCATCAATTGAAACTTGTATTTGAAGTTTTTGATTTAACATCCATTGAACAAAATTGTTGAAATGTCAAATTGTTGATTAATCAAGATAGTTGGCACATGATCATTGGAGAAATTAACCTGTTAATTAACACGAGTGTACTTATAATTAAATGATATTAAAATCATCTCAGTATTAAGAGTGGAGAATTCAATTTATTATAAAGAAAAAAATAATTTTTCCAAAAGAGGAAAAATTAGATCTAACCATCATTAGACAACGCCATAACGATCCGTGTGGTTTAATAAAAGGGTTAAATTATATGTTGTTTATGAGATATAATGTAATATATTTTTTAGTTTTTGAGTTTTAAAAAATTATTTGCATTTTTTGAAGTTCTTGAAAAAAAAATTTACGGTCTTTGAAAGGCTCATCTGTTGTCTTTGTTAAGAATCGTAGGGGAATTTTTTAAAACTTAGAAGTCGCATAAGAAATTACATAATAGTTTAATGACGACAAATGATTTGACCTGAATAAAATAAGTATGAAGCTGAATTCTGAATAGTACCGTGATGAGCGAGGGAGGTCAACGTTTGCTGAAAGTCAAACTAATGGCCGGCACGGCTATTAGGCGGGCCTGGTGTCACAATCGGTTGGATGAACTCGGTACCTTAGTTATGCCACGTTGCATCAAAGTACGTCAAGAAGGGCCCACGGCGACGTGTACGTTCAACTAAACTACGTCGGTTTCTTATTGACTAGAGTGACTTGCATGAAATTTGACTTGCTGACTACTGTTTGATGGAATAACGTGAGTTTGTTTGCCATGTTTGAAGAATATCGGATACTTAACGCAGGTATCACTTTCAATTTTATCATTTTGAAATTTCTTTTACAATGGTGTGTTTGGTTTTTGTATATTATTAAAATATATATTATTATTTATGTGTATTATAACTTTCAAACAACGTATCAATCGTTTTATATATTTTTTTCTATACTGTTTATCAAAATACTAATTTACAACTTATTTTTATTTACTATTTAGTCTATTAAAATCAAACACCGCGATTTATTTTTCTTACGACAAATAAACATTCCAATCTGATTTGTTGGAAATTTTGTTTCTTACAAAGTTGTATTAATTGATAATTTAATTGTATATATTTTTTATTTTGAATGATAAGTTAAATTGCTCTAATTACGATGGTTGATTTTATATTACATCCAATTACATAAAACTTGTACTTAACCCCTACCTTACAATGAAATTTAGCTATTTATGGTTTTATAGAAAAAAAAAGAATATGTTGGCTTAATTAATCATAATAGTTTTTGGTTTTAATTCTCCACTGCATCTATGGCAGGTTTACCAAGGAGTGCAAAGTACGGAATAATAATAGGAGTTGGAATACCAGGACTCTTATGCATAATCGGAACCGGTTGTTACTTATGTGGCCGAATCAGAGACTACCGAAGACGAAACCAACCCACCGCAGACTTCACCTCCACAATTGTGCCACACAGAACCATCGTATTAACCGGTTTCGACGGACCAACAATCGAGTCATTCCCAAAAACCCAACTCGGGGAAAGTCGAAGATTGCCTAAGCCAAACGACACGACGTGTCCGATATGTTTGTCCGATTACCAGCCTAAGGAGACACTAAGGACTATACCTGAGTGTAACCACTACTTCCATGCGGATTGTGTCGATGAATGGCTTAAGTTGAATGCTTCTTGCCCTTTGTGTCGTAATTCGCCGGAAGAGTCAGAAGGGTCCTCTCTGACGGCTCCTTCCTCGTCTTCGTTGTCTTCATTGTTGACACAGTAGGTGTACGTATATATGATTCAAATTATTGCTGCACGACGCAACTTGATTGCGTTGTTTCGGAGTTTTACCTTGGCACAACTTATGTTACAGAGTGTATATGTTTGTGGAATTATACATTAGTGTTAGATTGATAAATTCGCACGTGTGTCGATACATATTCTACTTTGTATCATCAATTTTGGTTTGCATATGCATATAGTTGTAACTGAACATGAACTTGTTTTAGACTCTGAATAGAAAGGAAATGAGCATCACTCTAGTTAAAACAATAACTATTGTTCTTTTCATTTTAAACAGTGGCAGAGATAGGAAATATATGCAAATTAATGATACTTTTATTGTTAAATTAATATATGTACCTACTTGTTGATTTTTAAATTATTATCTTCATTCAGTACAAGTATGTGACTATAAGCAATGCAACAATTCCTGCTCAATACATGGACCATGACCTTTACGAGGTACCAAGGCCTATGCTATATATACATTCACTAGTTCATTACGAATCAATCGGCAATCAAACACTTCACAAAACCAACAACATAGTAGTCAAACTCGGCCAAGAATTAACCATGAGTGGTCCAACTTTGATTCTATTCACTTTGCTCCTGATCATGGCCCGATCAGCCAAAGCAACACCGTCTTGTGACACGGTGGAGTCAGAGTTGGTGCCTTGTCTTAATTACCTGACGAGGAATGCGGAACAAGCATCCAATTCGTGTTGCGAAGGCGTCAGATATCTGTCCAAATTCCAAAATAGTAAGGAGGATCGAACGTCAATTTGTCAGTGCCTTGAGTCGATTGCTGGCCGTTATTCAAACATTGATTTGTCCCTCGTTTCTTCACTTCCCAATAAGTGTGGCCTTTCAATCACTTTGCCTCCCATTTCTGTCCACTTCGACTGCTCTCAGTAATTCTCACTCCCTTTTCTTTTTTCTCTTTTAATTTAGTAGTATCGTCAGATTGATAAATTTAATAGACTAGATAATAAATGTTTCAATATATTCCGTCAACGGATACACCTAAACGATCCACTCCACAAATCACATAATTTCATGTAGTTCGAGTTAATATAATTTTTCTTCTTATAGAGTAAAAGTGTCTTTTGCTCTGAAAATAAATATTTTTATTTTTCTTTTACTCTTGACTCACTGCGTTAACTTTGATTAATCTGGTGCAGTGCTTGACGATGGTGAGCTTGGTGAAGTCCATGGATGAATAAGGAGTGAATCCAGTTCTTGTGGAGACATGGATGCTAAAAACAAGTTTAGCTTATACGGCTATCTTTATGTATAAAGCCTTTAATATTGGAAATCAGCTATATAAATCATGTAATGTACCTACTATCTTAAAAATAACTTATAAAGGTCTTTTTTTATTATACATAACATACTCCCTCCGTCCCAAATTAATAGAGAATTTGGATAAATACAGTTCTTAAGAAAAATATAGTTGAGTTAGTTAACAATAACAGTTTTTGTTTAATTTTTCAGATGTATCCTTATTAATATTCTAATTGAAACTCTTTTCTATTGATGAGTGGTTATTGGATGAAACAATTTGTCTTGAAAATAAAATTTAGCATTGAAGGAATCCTATATCGATTTAACTAATAAACAGTATAATAAATAGGTTCGACTTACTAACTTTGATTCCAGCGAAAGTTTGCAGCTGAGCAAGACCAGTTTTATGTTAGTCTTGCGAGCAAACCACGGTTGAAATGTCAACGGGAGTACTCGGCTGTTTCGCAGTCTAGATGTCACACGTGATCTGTGCAGGACTCGGGATAGGAGACCGAACCTCTCTCTCTCTCTCTCTCTCTCTCTCTTTGTGTGTTTTGAAGTTGTTAGAATGGAAAGGAGCAAGGCTCCTTATATAGCCTTCCAAACGGGCTATATAACTCAATTGGGCTTTCCAATTGGTCTCGGTCCACGGTCGAGGTGTGACCGAGTTTGGTTCACCCG
>CAODLS010175137.1:0-10957 GCA_948243855.1 Flueggea neowawraea | reverse complement strand
TCAATCTTAACAGACCTTGTTTCCTCTATATTCTCTTCACTTCTCACACTGTGATCAGCCGACTTTTCCTCCTTAATTTCTGATGAACTTCCAACATTTGCAGGAACATTTTGGATGTCATCTGCATCCTCAACCTTGGGAGTTGAGAAGCCATTCAAAGAGTGTTAACAATCTGCTACACGAATGGTCGATACTCTCAACACTAGTTAGCAAAACACTTAAAAGTTCCTTTTCAATGCACAAAATAAAAATTATAAATTAATGATATGAGGCACTCCAAGTAAATGATTAATAACAAAATACAACCAAGAAATATCAGAAAGCAAAAGTAAATGTAATGGAAAAAAAAGCAAAATATGTCCTTCCTTTCCCATTTCTAATTGAGTAATATACAGTCCCCAACTTTCAGGAACATTAATTTTCCTCCCAAAATACATGAATGTATTCCAAATTGATGTATCATGGCTAGCATAGCATTTTATAAGAAGAGCAACACAAAGGCACAAAAATCAGCAAAATTTACCGTGACAGCAATGGGCTGTCCTACTGGCACATCCTTTGAGCCATCAGGCACTAGTATCTTAGCCAAATACCTGTAGAGATATAGCATCAATCAACTAAGACAAAATAACTTTTAGATCTATTTGTAGCTCCAATATTTCAAAAGCAATTTCCAATAAAACAACGTCATCTTTTGTTTTTCATTGCCAGCACAAAGAATAGAAGTCAACAAAATTATTTTCCATTTCACAAAGAAAACAACAGGAAGAGTGGATACCCTTCTTCAAGACTTTCAAACTCCAGTGTGGCTTTGTCAGTCTCTATTTTGCAAAGCACATCACCCACTTCTATCTGCCCAATTGTCAACAGTTAAACTGACACATAGGTTTGAGAAAAAAACAAAAGCATCGATGTAACCAAAAGAAAGAAGCTCAGAGACAACATTTGATCATTTACTTCTAGATAACCCACCTTATCACCTTCTTTCTTTCTCCATTTAGCTACGTTACCTTGAGTCTGCAAAGGACCAGCAAGCATGCAAATTGAGTACTTGTCAATAAAAAACCTGATTACGTTAGATAAAATAACTCTTCCAGATCATCTTTTTTCCTATGTATCTTACCGTTGTAGGGGACAAAGCTGGCATTCCAATTACTGCGTGAGATGGCTCTGACAAAAAAAAAAAAAGAAACAGCCGTGTTATATAGAGACATCAGATACAACATTTACATTATTCAGAACATCAATAAAAATAATTCTTTACTACACATATATTATTACAGACTAATTATCTGTTGGTCAGAGGCCATCCAACCAAATGATGAAACAATAAAACAAATAAAACACACCAAGCCATAATATCTCCACCTCAATATGCTGGCTTTGCACATTATTTACATGTCATTCTTGAGAAGATGAAAAACAGGATGTGAGATAAAATAATGATAATGAACATTTGTAAACTAACACGCCAATGTGATCACCAAAAACTTGGCTGAAGTTTAACAGGTTTATCACAAACAAAACATACAAGAAAGTTTCCTTTACTCGGGAAATTTTTATGCCCAAGGATCCAATTTCCATTATGGAAATTGGATGAAAACTGGAGAGTAGACAACACACTTTGGAAGTAAAGTTTACCAGGTTTAGCACACGCCTCCTGCTTCGAAAGATTGAAAGGAAACTAATGAAAACAATCGCTATTGTGTACTTCATATTTATGAAGCATGTGCAATACAACAAAAAAAAGAAACCTCCCATATTAACCAAACTATCTTCTAAAGTATCCAAAATAGAAAAGTCTAAGGCAATGAGCTGCCTGAGGCAAGCCTCTCTCAATTAATTACCAACCCCTAGTGGATAAAGTTTTCCTGTAGAGAAGTTTCTACAAGCTGAAATTTTTATGATAGCAATTGGGAAGACAACAACAAGGCAGATTTGCCAAGTGATAACAAAATAAAACCCTAGAGTCATATACAGAAGTAAGAGAACTTTCTCAATTTCATGAAGTATACCTGATGATGAAAAATGCCGGACACCAATTTGCAACTGCAAAATGATGGAAATGTTCAGAAACATAGATATTTGGATTAGTATGCCACTCATAAGTTTCAACACTTACCTTGAGGCTCAATGAACAATCATTTACTCCAGTGACTGTATATAATGAAGCAGGCCTGTCAGGATAACTATTAGTGAACTTCCAGCCAAAATAAAGACAGATGATAATTACCAAAAAAATGCATACCTCAAGAAAAACGCATTGCCATCCACAAGAAGATTATGCCAACTAGACAAGCTACATCAACAAGTGGAATATAAATAAGCAAAGGACAGACAGTGGGCAAACTTCACGAAAAACAAAACGCACCAATGAATTCACATCAGTTATTCAGACTCGACAGAAATTGATGACAATTCTCATGCCTATCAACAGTGTCATTTCAGCATTTCGCCAAATCCAATAATTGAAATTTCAACTCTATCGCTTTTTGATCATCAGATTAAATCAAACCGCCAAGCGAGCTCGACTCTCATTCACAGAATCAGAACTCTCCCTTAATGTCGGAACTGGATAGAGCACCAAGTAGGTTCACTTTGCACGGCAATAAACCGGCAATCTACATGAAGTCCAAACCACCAAAACCCAACAAGCCGTGACAGAATTACTACTCCATCAACTCAACCAACCCAACCTCAGTAAAAGGTGTACATTAGTAATAAATTGAAATTAAATAAAAAAATAGACCAATTTTAAGCAAAAGTGATCGCAACCAGATAGTCCAGATGCAGTCGAGAGTTACCGAGAAAAGGATCTAGAAGAGGAGGAAAGAAAGCGAGCTTTGAATAGAGAAGGGGCACGTGAGAGCACCGGTCGCCGGAGCCGCGAAGGCGCCATCGTTTCGTATTTTTTCAGCTGTATTACTCTGGTTTTCGGAGTTGTCTCCTTTGACTAGCGGAAAAGGTTGGAATCTTCGGATCGCAAATCGCGAACTGTTTTATTTTTAATACTCCAAATTTCAGACCAAAACTCGGCAATGGACTTTTTTTTTGCCTTATAATGGGCTATTATAAACTATGAATTTATACTAAATTCAATTAAATTATGTTTGAGTTATATACTAAATTAAATATTTATTTATTAAAAAAATACCTAAATTTCATACAATTATTTTAGTATAATTATAAAATAATAATTCAATTGTTAATTTTTTCATGAATATCCCACAAATTAAAAATACTAACATTTATAGATTTTTTTTAAAGATTTAATCATCCTGGCTTGACGGAATCCGATTTCCAAATTGACAAAAAAAGTAATTTAATTAATTCATGAAATTAGCAATACAACTATAGAACTAACTAGTGTAACACCCAGGCAATGTCGGATACCGTAATATATTTTTATTTTCTTATAAATATCCCAAATTTTATAATTTAAAATTTTTTAAAATTAAAACAAAATAATAAAAATTACACGAATATAACGATCATATAATTTTAAAAAATATCATATTAAATGCTCAAAGACTTATTTATAAACAATATTTTGAATATAGTTTGAGGAATTGATATCTTTATTATATATCAAAATTTTCAATTCATATTTGTTTTTAAGTCTTGAAACTACAACATACATCTATCTATGGGTGAATAACCAACAATATTGACAATAGTGTTAGACATGGACGTTGTTCCTAGATACTAAATGAATATGTTTTTATTTTCTAATAAATATTCAAGATTATAATAAAAAATTATCTAAAAATAAAAAGAAAATAAAAACTATATAAATATAAAGATCATTTAAATAAAAATATTGAGTACAATTTGAGGAGTTGATTTCTTTGTTAGATATTAAAATTTTCAACTCGCATTTACTTTTAACTCTTAAAATAGTAACATACATTTTGTTCATGGGTCAAAGCATGCAAGCTTCCACTCTGTTAATAACAAAGTGGAAGCTTGCATGCTTAGACTGCACTGAGATTCATTCATGATAAAGTTGCATGCTTAGATAGAATTACTCTTTTATGCTATTAGTTTAGAAATCACAATATATATTTTTTCAATTAATATTATACTTGTGCTATTGGAAGCAATATTCTCTGATTATTAATGTCACAAATATGCAATACTGAAGACGATTCTAGTACCACTTGGACAAAAGAATCTATTGAATGTTGCATCAATTGCTTTCTCTTTCCACTTCTGTTGTTAACATTATTTGTTGAATTGTGACAATAATATGTTCTTGACAAGGAAGAAGATAACGCAATTGCAAAACATATAAAACTAAAAAAAAGCAGACATTATTACTACACATATGAATAATCTTTCTATAAACAGTTTGTGGTTGACCAGAATAAGGTTAAAATGAATAATGGAACATATTAACTAAAAAAGGGTGAAAAAACTCGAGATAAAAATGAAGAATTTCACCACATAACAGTATTCTTTAGTCTCCAAGCTAACTTGACTATGAACAGTTTACGACGACAGATAATTTACTTTCTATTGTATAGGTGTCTACGACCAACATCTCTAAAGTTGATGTGAGCCTTGAAGTTGATGCAATAGTATATGCAGTTGAAGTGCATGATGCATTGAAGAAGAAATCCGTTCATAACAAATTTTTCCTTCAATTGGCACCTCACCATGAATCAATTGAACAATCTGACATCGACCCATGAAGAACAAATCCGCACCGAACAAACTATTTCCTCACTATGACTCAATCGAACAAAGAGAATAGACATTGAAGAATGTTTGGAACGTTAAACAGAGTGGATGGGCAGGTGGAGAAGCTTATGAGAAACGACATCGTTTGTTGGTTTGGAATTCTTGGCCAAGTGTAAAAAAATGTGATGGCAGGTGTTATACAAATAAGAGGCGAGATGTCAATGTAATAGGAAGACAAATGACAAAATTATAATGTCAATGTAAGCTGAATTAGTATAGATACATATAGATATATAGATGATGAAAATAAGGAATTTAGCTTCCCTTATTATTCATTAAAACATGTAAATAAGGATCTGTCTTTTGGCCACGTTAATATGAGTAAAAGTTAACGACCCCTAAAGTAATTTATTCTTGGTGCCAATTGAACTCACGACACCTCAATACTGTAATTCATATAAAGTACGTATCTTTCTAAGATCATCTCCACTCAAATCTCTTTTAGCAATCCCATAATATAATGTGTCATACATAACTGCATTTCGATCTTCACTATGATCAAGCCCAAGAACATGTCCAATCTCATGCAGAGACGCAGAAAACAGATCAAGCTGATCAGTCCCAGGATTTCCACTCCACTTCTCTGCAACATCAAAATGGAACGAGCCAGGCGGTGAATTGGCATGAGAAACAACCCCACCTCTTAACCCATCAAGAGAAGGGTCATTTCTCTCCAGCGACTCAATCCCATGAAACCCAATTTCAATATCTGCATCAGAACCCTCTGCAACTTCTTCAAATGTAAAATCAGTAACTTGAGCCCATTTTTGGAAAGCTTGACCACATATAGACCTTATGTTGCTGTTAAGTGCTTCAATACCAGGCCTAAAACTGTAAGTCAAATGGGATTTATCCCATTTTGGGATTTGAGGCTCTATGACAAAATCAGGCACGCCACATCTAGGTTTCATCATTTGGCTCACCGTGGCAGAGTCGAGGGTGCCAGTGGCATTCAAGTTGTGGCGAAGTTGGTACGTCTTGATGGCTAATTCCAACGAGTCATCAAATTCATCGTCATTTGCATGGTTGTTGTTGCCATTGACGTTATACTTTAAGTACCCAAATTGATTCAGGTAGTGTTTGAGTTGGTGGAGGCCATTGACTGTGTCACCCTTTTGGCATTCTTCCAAGTGTTTGATGAATCCAAAAGGGTCTTCACTTTTTCTTGGTTCAACTGGGTGAAGGTGTAGTGCTAGAAGGAGAAATAATATGGCTGCCATTACTTGGAATAATTTAGTGGCCATTGCAACTTGCGAGAATTAATCTAATTTTCGTATGAGAATTGAGATGATTGTTGTGTATAAGTTATTGAATTTATATAGGGTAACACATTAGCTTTGCCTTCCTACGGCGACACTTCACGTGAGAAGTGTTTAGTCATTGAAACTCCATGTTCGCTACTATTGATTATTCTTTTAAAACAGACGTGTTGATATATTTTTTGTCCAATATTTTTCTCTATTATGTTTTTTCAATTTAATTTTGTAAATAAATAAACATATAGAAGTGTCGATTAGTAGTTGGTGTCAATTTGTCCCTTTAATTGTCATTATATTTTTAGCTTCCACTGATGTAGTTAGGCCATCCCCAACTCACAATCCCAAATTTTATCCCAAATCTTAGATTTGGATCATCTATATTAAAATTCTCTCAAATCACAAATTCTAAATCTAGATTTGTTGCCGGTTCTGGAGCCGATAGTTCCAGTTTTTGGAATAGAAGAACAGGAACCAAACCGTAGTTCCCACGGTTTGGCCCGGTTCAGATTTGGTTCAGTCCCGGTTTTGATTTTGACCAGCTTTGATCGGTTCAACAGTTGATTTCGATTCGGTTTCCTCTTTTTTTTGGAAATTTTGTTTTTAACTCTCTATTTTATCCCATCAATTATTTTATGGTTTGTAAATTTTGTTATATTGAATAATTAACTATAGTACTAATAATACATTGTATTCCAATTTTTTTTAATAATTTCTAAATAAATTAACTATTCTACTAGTAATTACATCAAATAATTTTAAACAAAATAAAAAAATTACTAGGAATTTTTTTAAAATGAGTTTTAAAATATCGAAATTAGAAACTCTTCCTTCCGCTTCTCCTCATCTCCTTGAGTGGGAATTAGTTGAGTTTGACTCTCTTGAGTTCCAATATTTTCAATTTCAAAACTTTCAAAATTTCTATTTCCACTAAAATTTTCCATTGATGCAAATATTAATTAAATGTAATGAAATAACAAAATAACTAAATTAAACTATAGTAAAAAGTGGAAGGAATTTGAAAAAATGTAATAGCAAAAAATAACTTAAAGAAATATAGAAAACGTAATTGCAATAATAAAATATATAAATTATTAATAAAAATAATTTAGAGCAAAATGAATTTTGAGAGAGTGAGAATGTAAAAGAGATTGAGATTGAGAGAGAATGAATGGTGTAAAATTTGTAGGATGACGGTATTTATAGAGTTGAAAAAAGAAAAAAAACAAAAAAAAAAGAAATGGTGATTCGGTTCCACGGTTTTTGGAGAGGTCGAACTGGAACCTGAACCACAACCCTCCGGTTTTGGTCGTCCGGTTCCAGTTTCGGTTCAGTTCGCCGATTCTGATTTGAAAATAACATGTCTACCCAAATCTACCCAAAAAAAAATATTTCACATATATTCCTCACACCATCATATTTTTTTATTACTATTATTTTTTTATCACAAATACTTCAAATTAAGTTTTTCTATTAATAATTTAATAAAATATATTTCGATATATTTATCAATTTCATATAAAAATCTTTAAATATTTTAACCCGTAAATTAAAATATTTATAATTTACAATTTAAGTTTATTTCAAAATTTTAAGTTGACTTAATTAATAAAATTAAATAATAATAATAATATTTTCAATTTAGTACAAAACAAATTAAAAGTAAATACATCATTAATATTAACCGTGGGTCTGGAACAACAACATTTCATTAAAATTTTACAATCAAAGAACAAAGGAAACAGTGATCCTCAAATTGTCTAGGAAGCACGACATGAATTTTCTATCCTCAGAGTCAGACAACCCAACACTCGAATCTCAATCTATTGCATCTCCTGGGTTGTCTCAATTTTCACTTAACCTTGATGATGATTTTTGTGGAATCTCTTCCGAACGTCCTAGCGGTATGAAAAAGGCAAAATTGAAGAAAAAAATGATGAGATAATTATAGCATCAATGGAAAAATTGGAAGAAAATAACCGACAACTTATGGAGATATTGAAGAAAAAATGAAGACAAAATGGATATGAAAGAATTTAAAGAAAAAAAATAGGATTTTGACCACATATTTGAGCGCAATCAGTGATCCTTAAATTTGGGCTTATATTTAATATGAACAAGCACAAATTATGCAAGAAAATGAACAATTTCAACAACCACCTCCATCTGTCTTAAATCCTTTTGGCAACAAGTATTTCAATAATCTTCGTGGAGATGGTGTTGATTTTCTAGAGTATTGAATTGTTGTTAGTCTAATTAATATTTATATCGTATTAGTTATTTTATAAGGTTGTTGCTAGCTTGGTTTTATTATGGTATTATATTTTATGTAATGTTTTTAATATTATTATGAATGTATCTTGTTCTAAATTTGTTGTGCATGTAGCTTCTACAATTATTTTAAGTATTTTGTCTATTTTTTTAATTAAACTTACAAAAATTAATTAAACATACAAAAATTACTAATGTAGAGATGAATTAATTGTAGTTGTATTAACACATAAAAAATCTAAAGGAATCTAGTACCGGTTTAAATGATAAACAATATATAATAGTAGGTTCGAGTTACCTACCTCGATTCCAGCGGAGGCGCAATCCAACCAGCAGCAAAAGACATCGAGGTCAGGATTTGTTCTATATTGGTTTCGCGAGCAAACCACAATCAGGTTGTCGACGGGAGTGCCCGTCTGTTTCGCAGTCTAGATGCCACTACAGATCTGAACCATCGATGGACGCGGAACGAGTGGTGAGAGAGGCAACATGGAGGACACAAGATCACTCATTCTCCCTCTCTTTCTTCTTCTCACGTTGGTTATTTTGGAAGATGGAAGAATCAATCTAATTCATTCTTTCACCATCTTATATAAGCCTATAATTGGGCTCTGGGCCTAATGGGCTTAACACATGGGCCTTATGGATCCATCTCAATTGGGCTCGCCAATTGGTCTCGGTCCATCGTCCCGGTTCATACCTTGACCAACCGAGTTCGGTTCACCTGTCATGGGCGGACCGTTTTTTCTAACATCTCCCACTCGCACATGACGACATGGTACATCATCATATAACATGGTTAGCAATCACATAACCATGTTTGATCCTTTCGTCATACCAGCAAATAGACCGCTCGACCAGCATACGATTAGAACATAATTGTTATACACCTATAAGGAATATATAACAACTCTTTACTCAATCCTTCTAGAAGGTGCCTCTTGCATTACAACTTCATTATGTCATAGTGTACGCAACAGCAACACAATCTGCTAGAAAATATGTCTTTCTCCTAGTTCGTTACCACACAATCGTTGCTTTCGAACGTCTCGATGTCACGAAATCTTTACTCATAGTTCACACATCATGTGACAGACCACATGAGAGCTAGCTAAGCAAACTTATGAGACTAGTGCGAATGCGTCTAGAAATAAACTTTTTCTCTTACACTAGACAATCCACATAGCCAAGTTTACTTGCCCAGCTTGACATGCTTGGTCGAATCAATCATGACCATTAACGGCAAGCTAAAGTATCCAAACTCAACTACACGTGTTGAATGTGTTAAAGGTTCTAAGGGTAGGTATCACCGAGAATTACATGTTCACGATAGGGTCTCACACTAAGAAAAGTAAGATCGTTTTCAATCTTTTTCATTCCTATGGTTGTGTATATAGCAAACATGGTATGATCATGTGTTGTGGTATTCTTTCCTTCCCTTGGAGGAGCGCATGTTTATACAACATTGTCAACACCACACAGAAGCTTCGGTTACGATGCATTTTGCCATCTAACCTTAATCCACACTTAACAGGATTACTTATGGCTTTAAGACAGAATATGCTAAAAGTCACTCAATTTTAGCATATGATTATTTAATGATCGTCATAGAAATTCATCCTATGGCTTACTTTTTTTTTTGTACGACTTTTTCTTGTCCTTTTTTACAATGAACTCATCACTGTAAAATGCAATACAACCTTTCGATTATGAACGCACTCTCGATCTCTTTCTACGTTCAAAATCAACCTCATCTTAGTTCTTCCCCTAACGAACTGGGAAAACTAAGGTAAATACATGTGTGAGTGGATTACTTCTTTGTCCAACATGCTTTCACACTTAACAATACTACAAATGTCAACTCTCAACAATTGTACTTGTGTATTACTCACGATAATCTTATTAAAGGTCATGTTTTAAGGGATTACACACTTTGTGTGTCATGCAGATCTTAAGGAACTTATTCCTTATAGGCTTTTATTAACGGATCTCTAATCACGTCTCGCATGAATTTACATTTTCAAGTTCACTTTATCTTGTGAAACTTGTACTCAAATTTACTTATCCTTGTGCAAAAAAAGTCTTTCACAACACGATACTTGGTCTTGATTTGCTCAGACTTGTATTAGATCTTTTTGATCTTTAAATAATCAATGTTGACTATCACTAAAGACTGTCGTAGGTTTTTTAGGCAGTTAGAGCTAAGTGGACCATTCCACTGTATAACCCACCTTTTTACTATATTGCAAGTAATGAAGCTATGGTCTCAGTTTCACTTGCCACATACTTATACGCGTTCCTTACTATTACGTGGAGCGGTCTTTCTGCCAAGTAAGAACACATAACTAGACATTGACATCCTCACATCCACATCATCATATGGAATAACAATTGTGTCTCATTTTATCGTAAGTTTTTACTATAACACAGTGTCTTGCAGTACACCTAAAACATCCAAGTATCTCATTCACTGCTTTCCAACAATCTTCTTACGTATTGGATCAATATTTGCTAGCTAACTTAATTGCATAGCAAACTCTAGGCATTGTACATACCTAGGTATTTACTACAATACATTTTCTTGTAATAAACCTATGTACTCTTTATTAGACTACAAAAGACATTCACGTGACATTTACGTGAAGAACATTCCTTACACGTTCTTCCTTTCACATAGATTTATGGAC
>CAODLS010175059.1:0-10301 GCA_948243855.1 Flueggea neowawraea | reverse complement strand
ATTTCATAAATTTTTTGTTGGTTTTTTATATGTCATGTTATTTGTGTGGGATTGGAACACTTGAATCGTTAGTGCTAGGAAATCAATGAGTTACAACTGCATTGAACAGCTTTTGTTGGTTGCCAACGAACAATTGTGAATTTGATAACCTTGCATCATATAAATATATATGTAATGTTTTCTTACTTTGCTACTAAGATAATTTGCAAATGTTGAATATATTAGGGTCCGGAAGTTGTAATTAGATCGTTATTTTACTTTATATTTGGTTCATTTTATTGATTCAATAGTTAAAAAAATGTAGTATGATTGATCCCTGATTCCTTACATTGAAAAGAATGTAGCAGAGCGCCAATCCAGTATTATTTAGATTGCGATATTCGGTATATTTTTATTGTTTATCCCTTTATTAAAGGTGGATAAGATAAACTTCTCTTGAATTAACATACTAATAACTGAACCAATATTTTTATCGACGAATTATAGGAGTATACACATATAAACCTAAGCGTGACCTTTTAGTTGCATGTTTGATGTTTTAAACCTTGATAATGCAATGATCATCAGGGCGTCAATGCAATACCAGATCAGAGTAACACAAGAGGAAAAGGAACGGGTCCGGAAGGGACACCAGGAATATCTACGGAGTCAAGGACTAGTGATCCAGCAAGACAAGGCATGTACGAGGCCAAACAAGAAGCCCTAGACCCGGACGAGTACACAAGGACAGGAACATCACAGTTCATGGCAGACACGGCCAAAGAAGGCATACGAAAAGCCACCCAAGTCGCTGACGCTGTTGGTGATGCTGCTAAGAAGAGTATGGATGGTGCTTGGGAAGCAGCTAAAGAAGCTAATCAGAAGATTAGGGATGACATTGCTATTGGTTCCAATCGCGACGAAGACGATGATGATATTGACGTGAGAGATGCAGTTATTGATGAGGTTCATAAGCTTGATGGACCAGTGGACACGGCCGAGTATAGGAGTATGGAGGAATTGAAGGTAAGACCAGAAGATAGGAATGATAAATGATTGATTAGTGGGACAATTCTAAGTGTACGAGGTTTTATTTATTTTTTAACGCTGGTTGGATGCACTATGTGCAAGATTAACTCTAATACCAAGTTTATTAAGATTTTCAATTTATGTTGGAGGGTTTTGAGAAAATTACGATTAGCACTTGTCTAATAAAACTCAAGCTAATTATTGGATTACCGGCGGATCAAATTTGGATGAACCACTTGTTTAATACTCTGGACTTTACATGTGAAACAAAAAAAGATTTGAAAGGAAAACATTAATGTGGCAAGATATTATGACAATTGAGAACTACAATGAAATTAAGCGGGGAGAGTGTTGAGAATGACTTTGACATTAGATCAGTTTAAATTAAAACCATGGTCATCAATTTGTTAAAAAAAGAATCATGATCATCAAATCGATCTTTTTTTTTTGTTTTTGATGTCTATAGAGTTTATTAATCTTGGCAAATAAAATTCGTTAGAACTAATATGATTGTTAAAGAATTATAGCAACGAAATAAATTTGGGCCTTAAAGATATTCAGTTTGGGACGAAAACGATTTAGAATATTTGTGGACGAAGGACGAAATATTCGTCCCTAAAATTTTTTATTAGGGACGAAAATCTTCCAATTGTCAATTTTAAGGACGATTTCATTTTCGGTTCAGAATTCGTTTAGGTACGGAGCGTTACAGACGTGTCCTAAAAGTCGGTCACAACAGTATTGTGGACAAAATTTTAAGTTTTAGGGACGCATTTTCGTCCCTAAAAACAAATTTATTGTAGCCTAGCTACAAAATTGATTTAATAAATTAGTTTGGCCGACTAAATAGTCAAAACAAATAATCTTTTAATGCTAGATTGACTATAATAAACTACAAATTAATTGCTGGTTATTTTAATATCTAAGTTTATTTGTTTTAATGGAAAAGAAAAACTCAAAAGTAGAATTGAAATGGACAAGATGACTCTTTCTCTATGGAATCTTTTGCTATTTCACAAAACAAAGCCACCAAATTCTGATTGTCTATTTGTACGTTTGAGAAATACACAAGTGCTGGAATCAGATACATCTCTCGCTTTCTAAACAAATTCCGTGTGTAAAAGACTTGTAAATATTTCACAATAGAAAATAAAACAGAAAGCAACCGATTGATGGTGAGGTCAATAGATAGATTTCTCCAGCCCAAGCGAAAAGGACTCATAAACTTAAATAAATTTGACTTCAATAACAATAGTATTTTCGACTCTTTAATTTTGAACATGATTCTAATACTATTAAACTACAAACCTAGGTAAATTTGACTTGTCAGCATGTTTCAATCATAGTTCTCTAAGTCTTTCTCCTTTTTTCGGTGTCTTAGCCTCTAGTACAGCCAAAACACCTTAAGGTGAGGATTTTACTGATTTAATAATCTACTGCATTGTGTTTGTTAATAAAATTTCTCAATCATCAAAAACAACAAAATAATTAATTTATCGATGGTAGTGCAAAGAACTATTTAGCATTGCTCACGTTATCAAAAAATCCAAAAACAATGAGTTTTTACGTACTGTACTACAATAACAATTAGTTGTAATTGATTATGGTTTTAAAGATTTTCTTCGTTTTTTGATGTCGTAGTGTGTAAAAGCACCTCAAATAGGGAAGATTTTCTCTACTCTTTTGCTGGTGAATGAAATAATCATATATTTGATCATCAGTCTCAATCACACCATAAAAAAATGGATGTCAATGAACACCCGAAATTCCTCCCCTAATGTGAAAATAATGATGTAGAAACTTCACATATTTTGAATTATTTCTTGAAGATTAAAATATTACAAAACTTTTCTAGAAAATTAAGTGAATATATCATGAGCAACCCAAAACAAAGAGATTATTACCTCTAAAATAAAAATAAGAAAAATACAAAACGTGACAAGAATAAAGGACCAAAACTCAACAAAACATTGAAAGTGATAGGCACTTCATTTAAGATGGTGAAGGTGTAAATATGCAATGACATTTATTTGCGTGTTAGCGCAAAAACAAAAGAGCGACGCGGAAAAGTGGGGAGGTGAAAGAAAGATAGGTTGATGCATACAAGTGAGGACCAAAGAATCAAGTGTAGTGGTTCCAATTACGATTAAATCATTTTCACTTCACATTTGGTCCAATTCAAGTCTTCTTTAATTTCTTGGTAGGTCAAGTGTTGTTAGCTTTCTTTCTTTCTCTTTCGTGCTTCTCGTGGCAATATTTTTTTGGTCTGAAAAGACTCGAATCCCTATCCTAAGTATAGATTCCACCATGGGAAGTAAGTGTCAAAACATGGTGCCAAACATTTTCTAGCAACTTCCAAGATTTTCTTAAATTTACCTTTGTTGAAGTTGATTTTTGGTTTTTTATCGACGGCTTTGGTGAAATTGATGTTTTTAATTTGTTCTTATGTAATTACCTCGTTGGGTTAAAGACTATTAAAAGATTTGTATTGGGAAATTAGATTGGTCCAATATAGGGATGTAAAAGAAAGAACAAACAAACAAAGATCAACGTAAGTGGCTCAGTGTTCAATTCACAAACCACTAGAGCTTGGACAACCGAAGCTCAAATCATTAAGTTCTCAAACAAATGAGATTACTACACAAAAAAAACATAAAACAGAAATATTTACTCAAGGACACCTGACGCAAAATTTGTTTCAAAACTGTTATTTTTGAGGCATATCCATTGCATATGTAAGACATAATCAAAGCATATATAAAATGGTATTTTTGAAAAAAGAAATAATTGCTTTTTTATCGAGAAAAAAATTGTTTAGGTAGTTTTATATAAAAATTTCTACGTAAACATTTGTTCTTAATATAATATAGCAGTTACTTCTATATATTTAAATTAGTCAAACAAACTTGATAAATGAGCTCATAAATAGTTTGAATAGACTCATGAGGCTAATTTAAACATATTAACGCAAGTTAATTTGAAAATACCAAAATTCACTCAACTTCACTTGATTACAATTCTTGTCTAGTTTTATTAAAAAATATTAATCTAATTCCGAAATAGTTGTCACTCTTTATATAAAAACTTAAGAATACTCAACAAAAGAACACTCTCATTATCCAATTCTTTTCCTTGAACTGGTTAATCAGATTTTGATTAAACTAACATTTAAGAAATCATAAACATCTCCCAAGACATTGCACATTTTTTTCTGGTACAATAGTTGTGTGAACTATATAAGAGATGTAGGGTCATTTCACAAATTTTATTTTACCAGTCCATATAGTGGCATGGAACAATACAATACCAGGTACCCTTTTGTTTTGTCAACACCTTTTATCATGAGATGAGCCTGCTAACCACCTTTCTCTTTCACAGGAAGTAACCTACCATCAAGCATTTCTCGTAATATATAATGTTTGTTAAGATTAAATTAAAAGTCTTGTGATCTCATAGTACCGAAAATTATGATAAAATAGTACGTGTATCTCTTTCTTTGATCAAAAGTCTTGAATTTAAGTTTTGAGTATATAAAAGTTTTAAAATTCAATAATAGAGTTTTGTTATTCATAGAAGTTTTTTTCGACTTAAATTATAATTGGTTAGATACCCAAAAAGCTCAAACATATGGATATCGGATAATTTAATTAATATAAAAGTCCTATATTCAAGTCTCCGATTCAATTTAAAAAATTTATTCTTAACATGGAACAAAAATAGGATTATAAGTCCTACCAAAAACAAATCTCTTACTAAACCAATACTACGTTAATCTTTTAACTAAGTGAACATCAACATACCAAACATGTCAAATTAAGACTTATGCCATAAACAAAAACTAAGATTAATGAAATGGACAAGAACAAACAAGTCTCACATCCCAGTACAAAGACAGAAGATGATAAAGTAGGGAAAGGAATAAAGCCGACTGGCATGAAGGTAGTGACTAAAGGGTGAAGAAGATTTATTTCTATGCAATTTGAATAAATTTTGGAAATTGAATAAAAGAAAAAAAAGAAAGAAGAAGCATAGGGTCCTCTGGTACAGTACACTCTGCTTGTCCAACTCAAAGAAGCAGAATTTTGTGCAAGCATTGGTGCTGTACAGTCCATCAAAAGCCTTGCACTAAAATTTGTCATGTCCTCCTTCTGCTAACTTCATTTGCCTTTTTTTTGGCAAAATCTTTGGCGGTCTCTAAAATTTGATGTATTCTCCATTTCGATCCATAAGTTTAAAAATTAGTCGCTTTGGTTTCTCGCTTTTAACTCCGTTAGTAAAATATAACGAAAATCTGATGTGACACACGGATATTTTTGTGTCATTAAATTCTTAAAATTAGTAGATCCATGTGTCACGTTAGATTTCCTTTATATTTAACTACCGGAGTTGGGAGAGATGGACTGAAACAACTAATTTTCAAACTTATAGATCGGAATGAAAAATATACCAAACCTCAAGGACCGTTATGGATTTCCCCCTTGTTTTTTCATTGAATTTCCATTTCCTTTATTTATGAACCAAAACAAAAACAATTTGAAATATATTACTCAGTTGCTGCAATTTTTTTGATAGATTATTTTATTTGCTCCTATCATAAATTGAATTTACTCCAGTCTTAATGAGTTACAAACTTATTTGTTAATTTCCGGAATTTGAAGAGATTTTTCTTGTTGATTTGCTAAAATCTATGAGAAAGAAAGTTTAAATCGATATTCTCAAGTGGCTGTGGTTAATTAAAACCCCACTAACTAGGTTAAATGATAATGGTATCATTTTTTTTATAATGAAGTCTAATATATTCCACTCCTAAAGACATTTAAAAAGAGAACTGCCACTAACTTATAAATAAATTTTATTGAAATTATAATTAATTTTAACACTAAAAAATTGAAAGTTTGATCATTAATAAAAACAAATAAAATTAATTATAAAAAAACTTATATAATCGTAGTTTGTCCTGTCATATTTTTTTATATGATGAGCAGTATTTAACTTATTTGTCTTTTCAGTTTTAGTACTCTCTTTGATCAAATCATCCACCTTTCAACTGTTTTCTCTTCCTTGTATAAATTGGTTGGGCATAACTCTTCCAAATAATGTATTTTGCCCTATGTCCCTATTACGTCTCATTCTTATTTAAAATTCAGATACTCATTACTATTTGAATTACCTATTTAGTTCTTTGAACTTTGATGAATACCGATTATATAATCGTCACTTGTTATTTGGTAGAATTAATTTTCATCACTTCGTCAGTTGTTATAAAACTATAAAGCTTAATCATCCCATCAAGTTTGTTGCTTTCAGTTAATAACATGATTAGAAAACAACTGACATGCTAACATATCTATTTTTATAACAATCATTTTAACCATCGCATAGACAATAATTGACATGAAACTATCACTCTGACCTCTGTTAACAAGAATTAGGCAGAAATTTCCTGTCATAGAAAAACTTAACTAATCAAACTCCCCCATCCCTCCTTAAGAAAACTCGTAGTCGCTGATTGTGTCAGACTCTATTTCTTATGTGAATCCTCAAAAATTATCTATTAGGAAGGGGTTTACACCAACTTCATACTTTTAATTCTCGCTGGATGTGGGATTCTTAAGAATATTGAAATGCTAAAAAATATATATATTACACATATATGCAAACACACAAGAATATGCATAACATTGTGGTCCTCCACAACACCTTTTTTTTTCTTTTTCATCTTTTTCCTTGACGAGATATCTCAACCTTCATTTATAGTACATCAAGTACCACACGATATGTGCAACACCACCATTCTCACTTCTGTGATGCCTCACCACAATGGATCCAAGAACCCATGAAGGAAAGAGGAACTTCAAAGAGAAAATGAACAACAAAGACGACGGCATTGCTGAAGAGGAGATCGATGATGAAATAGAAGAGGAAGAGGTTGCTGGTCTTGGTGGTGGAGCTGGTTTTGTGGATCATGATCAAAAGAAGAAAGCTGCCAGTGCTGTGTATGGAAGGAGAGGAAGCGGTAGCAGCGGAGGCTTGTCTTGCCAGGTAGAGAAATGTGGAATTGATCTAAGTGAGGCTAAGAGTTACCATAGGAGACATAAGGTTTGTGAGGTTCATGCAAAGGCTCCTGCTGTCATTGTTGCTGGTATGAGGCAGAGGTTTTGTCAGCAATGTAGCAGGTTTTTCCCAATCTTTTTGAGCATCAATGTTGTTTAGTTACATTCTTCTTTTAATAGTCTTTCTTTGTTTAAGTTCTGAAACGCATGGATGCTTTACATATGCAGTATGCCATTACGCTTAACACTGTTATTAACCATAAATGAAACACATAATCTTATAATAAAGATCAAAAACCAGCTAAACAGGGGGAGGACTAGTTATGTCACCAAACTCACTAATGATTATGAGTCTGCAGGTTCCATGAGCTAGCAGAGTTTGATGAAACAAAAAGGAGTTGCCGCAGGCGTCTGCAAGGGCACAACGAGAGGCGCAGGAAGAGCTCAGGAGAGTCCTCTTGCGGAGAAGGGTCAAGCGGCCGCAAAGGCGTTGGCGCGCTGAAGGAAAACCATCAGTGCAGGCAAGCTGATGATAGAGGCAGATATCAGATCACCCTTCCTGAGAATTCCTCTTACAAGAGATCTCAAATCAGATGAATTTGAGACCGGTCCGGCCAATGCTCCCTCTCTTCTGTCATCCTAGCTATGACTCAACCAAGTTCTTAATCTTCAACAATACTTATCTAAAGACTATTAACGTATGTATTAATTCTGTTCAAGCATGTGCTTTAGCATCTGCTTGTTCTACTGAAACTACTATGATGTGTGTTGTTTTCCAGCATGAGATTATAAATTATGCGGACTAGTTTCATGACTCTACCTCTCTATGTAATTTATAAATGGCGTTGTTATTATTCCAAAATAAATGAGGTTGTCATGTCTAGAAGAAGCTTCATCCTTATCTGAGGATGGAGGGCTAATCCAGTAGTCCTTGAGTTGCTGAAAAAAGCTGATAATACAAACATTATCGATATTTATATACTTGACATGAGCGTCGTAAGATTCTGGAGACATAGCTAGAGATGCAATTTTATCTGTTCCTCATTACTCATAAGATATTATCTGGACAGTCAAGATTATTTGCTCTGGTTTTAGCTCATCTATTATTTTACTGTATTAAACTATGGAATAGTTAAAGGTTTGTTTTACAAATTTTATTGAATTGCAAATTTGATAGAGTAAAATGGAATTGAACATACTCCATAGTGAAAAAAATAGAAAAATAGTCTTCTTATAACTAGAGCTATATTAAATAGTAAAAGAAAAATAGATTAGGAAGTCTTTTTATCGCTAGAATGCATACTAAAAAAGTAGAAAAATATGTCTTCTGTAGCTAGAGCTATACTAAATCCTGTTGAATATGATGAAAGGAGGAACAAAAGAAAGTGCCCATCAAAACGTTACAAGTCATTAGCTTCTGTTGATGAAATCTTCAGAATTTCTGAAACACTATTCTAGATTGACTTACAGAAAACTCATTTCACGGTGTTTCACCATTTCTTGAAACACATAGAATGGTGAGCTAGCATGAACATGGAAGAAATAAACATGGCAGAAAATAAGCACGAAGTTTATAGTTTGTTCATCTCCCAGCATACATATTCACATTTCACGCAGTTTCTCATTGACCAAAATAGGGTAAAAGGAATCCTAGATGAGATCAGCGAAATTTTACAACTATGCAAGAAATGTCGTCCGTACTTCCCTTGTTAAGTGCCTCTTCAGTGAGCCGTTTTGCTGCAGATCGAGCATCAGTTATGGTCATGATTGTATCTGCTGCTTCTTGATTCGACATCAACTAGAATCATGTCAAAAAACGTATATCAGTGCATTTAATGGAAGTCAAAGTAGTCATACATCATTTGAGGGAGTATTAGCAAAGATTATGAGTTGAAGGAAGCATTAAGGAATTGAACAAACCTTCCAGAGTCCATCGCTGGCCAAAATGATGAAATCTGTTTCATCATCAATGCTTTCCACCGCAACATCGGGTTCAGAACTAAGATGTATCTTTAAGCTCTTGTCACCAAATGCTCTCGCCACTGCCAACTGACAATCAACACGTGGAACATCTCCTGAAATCAGTTGAATATTAGCATCACAATGCCTGATGGAGATCACCAGAAGTAGAAGAAAAGAATAAAAGGTAATTGGTAACAAGTTAGTAGCAAGCAATTGCAGAGCTGATCATTATTGAGCAAGACGATACAAAAACCAGTTCATTGCTTATTAGTTATTATTTGAATTAGCAACTTCATAGAGCGATGAAATAAATATTACAGTAAGGCAGTTAACCCACTCTAGCAGTGCATCCAATGGATACACGGCCTCTCCTTTCGGTCATCTTTATTTTGCTGAATGCAAGTGAAAGCATATTCAATATGGAAGTTCTCACATATAATAGGATTATCAAGCCATTTTTATTCAAAGTGTCTCCCTAAAAACTTGTTTCCTACCTGGAAAATTTGAAACAAAACCACCTCGGTTCTCAATATCCTCCCTTTCCGCAGTGGGTTCATGATCAACTGATAGTTGTTTTGCAGTACCGCCCTTACAGATAACTGCCCGAGAATCACCAACATTGGCAACTACAAGCTTCTCGCAGTTGATCAGTATTGCTGTAACAGCAGTTGAACCCCCTTTGCCCAAATCTACTGCTTTCTCCAAAATATCAGTGTCGGTTATACGATATGCCCTCTTCATTGCATTTTCAGGTTCTTTCCAGAAATCTGGCTGCTCGTTAGAAAACTTTTGAACATAAAGGCATATTCCGTACCATCAAATTCAGCTAGCAAAGCAAACTATAAATAGAAGAGCCTTCTACTATGATAATTGTGCATAGTCAAAAAAGTTCAAACATCTTGGCTAGTTAGACATCCATCAAAGTATCAATTTCATATAATTCTAGAGGAAATTATAACAAGCAGGTTATTGTAAATTTGCCCCAACATTTTATGCCTAATTAACCAAACTGCAGTCAATTAACAATACGCGGTTACATCCAAATCCCCAATGCACAAAATGGATTGCAAAGTTTATTAAACTACAATTAAGTCAAAACAAAATGCTGATTGAAACAAATGCAGAGAAAAGCTTACCTCCTTTAAGATATTGTCAAACAAATTCGACTTCAGGTAATCAGGAATAACATGGCTGAGATGACCATCAAATATTGCGAATAGACCTAGCTCATTATCATCGACTTGCTTAAACTCAGCAACAACATAATCTTCCATGGCA
>CAODLS010175031.1:0-20188 GCA_948243855.1 Flueggea neowawraea | reverse complement strand
TAACTCGAACCTACTTTATTATATTGTTTATATGTTAAATCGGTAGCTAGATTCTTTCAGTGGTATCAAAGCGGAGAACGAATTTAGGATTATGATTCAAAATTCTTGTTGGTCTCTATTTGTAATATCTACCGTGAATTTATTGTATTCAAAAAAAGACGTACGCCATAGGGATAAATTTCTATGTCGATCATTAAATTGATCATATGCTAAATTGAGAGACTTTTAGCATATTCTGTCTTAAAATCAGAAGTAATCCTGTTACGGTGTGGATTAAGGTTAGTTAGCGAAATGCATCGTAACCGAAGCTTCTGTGTGGTGTTGACAATGTTGTATAAGCATGCGCTCCTCCAAGGGAAGGAAAGAACACCACAATACATGATCATACCATTTGTACTATATACACGACCATAGGGTGAAAAAGATTGAAAAATGATATCACTTTTCCTAGTGTGAGACCCTGCCGTGAACATGTGGTTCTCAGTAATACCTACCCTTAGAACCCTTAACACATTCATGACGTGTAGTTGAGTTTGGCTACTTTAGCTTGCCGTTAATGGTCACGATTGATTCAACCAAGCGTGACAAGCTGGACAAGTAAACTTAGCTATATGGATTGTCTAGTGTAAGAGGGGAAGTTTATTTCTAGACATATTTGCACTAGTCTCATAAGTTTGCTTAACTAGCTCTCATGTGGTCTGTCAAATTATGTGTGAACTGTGAAGTTTTCGTGAGATCGAGAAGTTCGAAAACAACGATTGTGTTGTTACGAACTAAGGGAAAGACATAAGTTCCAGTAGATTGTGATATTGTTGCATACACTATGATAGAATGAAGCTATTTTTTAATAGACGCCTTCTGGCAGGATTGAGTAAGGAGCTATTATATATCCCTTATAGGTGTATAGAAATTATGCTCTTATCGTGTGCTAGTCGAGTGGTCTATTTTCCTGTACGATGAAAGGATCGAGCATGGTTATGTGAGTGCTAACCATGTTACATAATGATGTCCATGCCGTCATGTGCGAGTGAGAGATGTTGGAAAAAGCGGTCCGCCCATGATAGGTGAATTGAACTTGGTCGGTCAAAGTGTGAACCGGGACGATGGACCTAGACCAATTGGCAAACCCAATTGAGATGGGCCCATAAGGCCTATGGGCTAAGCCTATTAGGCCAAGCCCATTAGGCCCATTTATCACTTATGAATAAATTAAGAAAGAATGTTTTTTGATTCATTCTTCCAAAGCCACCAAAATCCAATATGAAAAGAGAGAGGGAAAGGAAGAAGAAGAAAGATTCTTGCTTCCTCCATGTCGCTCCTTTCTCCACTCACTCCTCGTTCGTCGATGGTCCCGATCCACGTGGAATCTAGGCTGCAAAATAGACGAGCACTCTCGTCGCCAACCCGACCGTGGTTTGTTCGTGAGACCAACATCAAACCGATCTTGACATTTGTCTTCCGCTGCTAGTTGGGTCGAGCTTCCGCAAGAATCGAGTTAGGTAACTCGAACCTACTATTATATACTGTTTATCTGTTAAACCGGTAGATAGATTCTTTCACTAAAGTAAAAGTACAACACAATTTAGAAACTAATTTATGTTGAATTTTTTTAAACAAAGAAGTTTATATTTTTTTAAGATAACTACTAATTATTTTGAAAATTTAATGGATTTGAATAAGATTATTTTTGAAAATTGTATCAAGATAAAAAAAAAGTGTAATCTGATAACAAAATTGATAGGATATGTCATTATCTAATCAACAACATTATAATAATTTAAAATTAAAAAAAGGATAAAAATATCAAAAAAAAGTTCTCCATACATTTATATGTGTTGTTATATGATTCTAATCAGTCATCGAAGGCAGTTTCCTCCTCTCCTCGGCTTACTATTGTTGGACATCAATTGACGTCGGCCTCTGCAGCTGCGGACGATAGGCCCACAACCCAACCGACAACCACTTCCCTTCCATTTCCTCCCCATGTGACACGCGACAGCCCCACAGTCCACCTGTCGTCCACTCCACTCTCCAGTCGCTTGCTCCCACTCCATCAGTTTCTACCACATCACCAAACTCTTCTCTCTCTCCTATCCTATCCCGAAGTCCTCTCTCCCCTGCGTCATCTAACTTCCCTACTGGATTAAACATCATCCACTCCTCACCCTCATCCTCTCATCTTAACCCACCTCGTACTCCTATTCCAACGTCTCCTCCTCCATCTCAAACACGTACCCACCCTGTGATTTTGCGTCCAAACACCATCAAATCTCTAGGACGCTTTGCCCTTGCTGCCTCTTCTTCCACCAACACCCAATCCAGCCACGACCTTGAACCAAAAACTTACAAACAAGCAGCCAAATTCTCTCAATGGCGCACTGCTATGTCCACAGAAATGCGTGCTCTTCATCAGAACCATACATGGGATCTGGTCCCTCCTCCTCCTCATGTGAACATTGTTGGCAATAAGTGGGTTTTCAAAATAAAGAGAAATCCAGATGGGTCCATTTCTCGGCATAAAGCTCGCCTCGTTGCAAAAGGATACACGCAAGAAGCAGGCATCGACTATGCCGAAACCTTCAGCCCCGTTGTTAAAATACCAACTGTTCGATTGGTTCTCGCCATAGATACAATGCTTAAGTGGCCTGTCGGCAATTGGATGTATCAAATGCATTTCTTCATGGCATTCTTGACCGACCAGTGTACATCGCGCAGCCGGTTGGTTTTATTGATCCCACCAAACCGGATTATGTTTGCAGATTACGCAAGTCATTATATGGCTTGAAACAGGCTCCTCGTGCATGGTTTCAACGGCTCCATCAGTACTTATTGACACTTGGCTTTGTTTCTACACAAGCAGATCATTCACTCTTCATTTTTCGCAAAGGGGATGCTAAACTCTTTGTGCTTATTTATGTCGATGATATTCTTGCTACAGGCACTTCTGATTCTTTGATCACCTGGTTCCTCACTGAGCTGCAGAAATTATTTCCTGTTAGAGACATGGGACCAATTAACTACTTTCTCGGACTCGAAGCTCATCGGACCTCCACTGGGATTTTGCTTCATCAACACAAGTACCTTCATGATCTTTTACAAGAGACAAACATGCTTGCTGCAAAACCTTGTCCAACCCCTATGGTTGCATCGCCTCCTCTTATTCAGACAGGAGTCCCTTTCTCTGATGCTGGTTTATATCGACGCATTGTCGGTGCACTCCAACACCTCACACTCACTCGGCCAGATATTGCATTTTCTGTGAATAAGCTATGCCAATTCATGCACTGCCCAACAGTTGTTCATTGGAAGGCCGCCAAACGCCTTCTTCGTTTCCTCAAGAACACTCCTCATGACGATCTCTTTATTTCTGCTTCTGCCCCGTTTCACCTTCAATGCTTTTCTGATAGTGATTGGGCTGGCTGCCAGGACGACCGTCGCTCCACAAGTGGCTTTGCATTCTATTTGGGTACCAATCTTATCTCCTGGTCTGCCAAAAAGCAGCCAACCATTGCACGGTCCTCTACAGAAAGCGAATATCGTGCTCTGGCTAATGCCACTGCAGAAATTATGTGGCTCACTTCTCTGCTTGCTGAACTGGGTTTTCCATTGTCCTCTGCGTGCTCCTTGTGGTGTGACAACATTGGTGCCATTCACCTCACATCCAACCCAGTTTTTCATGCTCGCACTAAACATATCGAGCTTGATTATCATTTTATTCGTGAACAAGCCGCCAAAGGGACAATCCATGTTCGCTACATTAGCAGCACTGACCAGGAAGCTGATATCTTCACCAAAGCCTTACCCAAAGATCGTTTCCACTTTCTGCGCGACAAGCTTCGCCGTCGCTCTACTTCCGCATCAGCTTGAGGGGAGTGTTAGAGACCTACCTGCACTCCAACTCCATTCGTTACTGTCATGAATAAGGAGATAACCATTATCTACCTACACAGTTGATTTCCTTATCTGTTGATTGTTTGTTATTTCCTTTATCTTAGCTGATTAGTTTTTCCTTATCTATCAAGAGTTGCTACGGTTGTACTCATGTATAAAGAAGCAATTCCTATGAATAAAAAGTTAAGAAACCTTCGTGCTCAAACTCTGACAACCACCACCCGTCTCACCGATTGCAAATCTTCAAGTTGTAAAGTCTTGAGTTTCTGAAACCCTCCATCCTCAAAACACATTTCATTTCCGTTCAAAGCTTTGCAAAGTTCAAGATGCAGTAAATTGGGCAAGGTTGAACAGATTCCAACACTTTTTCCCTTAACTGACCGCCGTATGATTTCAAAACAGCCAAGTTGTGAAGGGAAGTTATCCAGCATGGTAGCTGCTCCAAACGTCCACACAAGATCAACCATCGGAGGAAGTGACAAGGTGAAGATATGTTTTGCAAATCAATGATATCTTCACCTGCTAATTTCACACACAATTGGAGAAGATTAATAAGCTTTTCAATTGAAGAGCACAGCACGGGACAGTCTTGTCTTCTCAAGTTCAGAATCTCGAGTCCCCTTAATTGGTTCAATCTTCCAAGCTCTTTAATTGTTTTTGTAACATAATTTTCTTGATTCAATTCCATATAGAAGAGCTCTTTAATTGTTTTTGTAACTTAACTTTCTTGATTCAATTCCATATAGAAGAGCTCTTGTAGAGAATACAAACGTCCTATGCCACAGATTGCATCAAAACCACGTGTCCTAGGTAGAGCTAAAAGGTTGCTTGTTCTTTGTTCATGATACGCTATCAGATGACGAAGGTGTTGAAGATTCAGAACTTCACGGGGCGATTTGGTGACACATGTTCCGTACAGTTTTAGTGTCCTTAAGTTCTGTAGCTTCCCAATTGAAAATGGAATGACTCTCAGTTTGCTGCATCTCTAGCTGAAATACCTCAAGTTAAACAATTTGGTGATTTGATTTGGAACTAACTTCAACTTTGTTTCACCCAAATCCAGCACCTTGGCCTGCCCAAAATTACTGCTAGATATAACTATCAACAGAAAGTTGTCTGCCAAATTCAATACCAAAAGAGATCGAAGTCCCATGGGCACTTCACCAAAATATGGCTAGGTTTTTTGAAGACATATCGTCTAGCTTTTTGCGGCCACGTTCTATTATTGCAGTTGACCATCATTGCAAAGCTCTGATCTTAAGACTTGGAAAGAAGAGCTTCTTGTAAAAACACATGAATGGACGTGTTAGGATAGAATCGTCGTCATCTAAGAAAGCTACTTGAACCAAGCTTCTATCAATAAGCTCATTTAAGTAACTGTAAGCAACTTCTTCCAATATCATACCACCAATGGCGGATCTAGGTGGGGTTGGCCAGGGTCGGACGACCCCACCGGCGGTGGAAATACTCCTACACCACCCTTATCCACCGCCCACAGATCTACCACCCCTTTTCCTGCAACTTTTCTTCGACGCAGACCAGAGGAAGAAAATCATGTACTGTTTTTGGAAAATTAATTATTTAGTCACCGAAGTTTAGCGAAAGAAGTGCATCCTTGCAATTTTGAAATTCTAGTATTTTCCTCTATGTTTATGTTTGTGGCCGCCCCCACGTCTTTCAAGTTCTGGATCCGCCATTGCATACCACCCTTCTCTTCCACAAAATCTTCAGCAATGCATACACGAATCAAATAAAAAAAATTAACTGTATTATCTCATAGGAACATACTGAAATAAAGTAGACAAGCTTTTAAAAAGAACGGCAAGTCATAGTAACTAAGTAACAATTCTTGGCTAATCCTTTTGGAACATACTGAAGATTGTTAGGATTGTCTATAATGGCTAGATGTAGTCCCCCACATGCTTTTAACATATCTTCAGCATCACATACTTTGTTAGCAAATCAAGCAATAGAAACACAGAATAATGGAAAGAAAACAATCACACAAGAACACAGTATTTACGTGGTTCAGTCAAGCGATCTAGTCCACGGACAGATAGAGCTAGCAATTCTATTATTTACAATAAAAGTCAGCCAAAAAAATGTTATAAGATTTTTTCCAAGCCACTATATATATATTTACAATGAATCCCTATCAAAATAGGTCACCCACAAGCCTTAAATTTCGTCCATGACAGTAAGGAAAGAAGACACAAACGTGGGCATGAAAGACACATAAGAGATGTGTTTGTCCTTGTGGAGAAAGCTCATGTCCCAGGTCGTGTAACACACTGTCCGTGTGACACCAATTTCGACTTTGCATCTCCTTTCACCACTTCATCTCCAATTCAACCTCTTCCATTCTTGACTCAATAAAACACCAAGTGACATTCCAAAACTCTAGAAAAATCAATTCAATTCAACAATTCTCCACATTGAATTAATTTTTCATTCTCCTTTCAATAAAAAATAAAGAACCACTCATCTGCCAATGCCCCGAAGGGCCTCAATCTCAAGCTCTGCCAACATTAACCAAGTCCAAGCTATGCTTGAACTTTTCAGTGGTAATCGGTTTAGTCAACATATCTGCAGGATTGTCTGTTGTTACCTTTTCAACAGATAATAACTTTTCTTTGATCACATCACGAATAAAGTTCAACCTAATATCAATATGTTTTGTCCTCTCATGATAAACATGATTCTTTGCCAAGCACAAAGCACTTTGACTATCACAATAGATAACTGGCTTAGACAAATTCAAACCCAAACTACCAAGAAAACCATTTAACCATATACCTTCTTTCACCCCTTCTGTTAAAGACATGTATTCTGCTTCAGTTGTAGACAAAGCAACTGTTGGCTGTAAAGAAGCTCTTCAGCTAATAGCACACCCAAACAAAGTGAAAATGTAACAAGTCAATGATCTTCTTTTCATGAGATCTCCTCCATGATCAGAATCAGTAAACACAACCAATCCACTAGATACATTACCATTCCCATACACCAAGCATACACTACTCAAACCTTTCAAATATCGCATAATCCATTTGACTACTTCCTAGTGAGCTTTGTCAGGATTACTCATAAATCTGCTTATAACATTAATAGAAAAAGCAAGATCTGGTTTAGTGCACACCATAACATACATTAAACTACCAACTACCCTAGAATAAGACACACTCTTCATATACTCCACCTCATCATCAGTGTTAGGCAATGTACTATGATCAAATTTAAAATGTTGAGCCAATAGAGTACTCACCGATTTAGAGTGATCCATATGGAAAGCTTGCAGTAACTTCTCAATGTATTTCTGTTGTGAGACATACAACAAGCCTGCATCTTTGTCTCTCCAAATCTCCATCCCCAAGATTTTCTTAGCTGCACCCAAATCCTTCATCTCAAGCTCACCACTTAACAACTGTTTTAGTTTGTTAATTTCAGCTCGGTTCTTAGCTGCAATCAATATGTCATCCACATATAGCAACAGATATATAAATGAACCATCAGATAATGTTTTAAAGTAAACACAGTTATCATATTGATTTCGCATAAACTCATGAGAAATCATAAATGCATCAAATCTCTTGTACCACTGTCTAGGTCACTGCTTCAACCCATACAAGAATTTCTTTAACAAATACACATAATCATGTATTTTAGAATAAGCAAATCCCTCATGTTGTTTCATATAAATTTCATCCTCTAGATTCTCATGCAGAAAAGCAATTTTAACATCAAGTTGATCAAGTTCCAAGTTAAAAACGCTTATTATGGCTAAGAGGACCCGAATAGATTTATGCTTCATAACAGGTGAGAACATTTCATTATAGTCAATCCCCTCTTTTTGTGAAAAATCCTTTGCCACAAGCCTTGATTTGTACTTAGGTGGTTCATCATATGAAATCTCATCCTTTATTCTGAAAAGCCATTTACAATCAACAGGTTTCACTCCTTCAGGCAAAGGCACAAGTTCCCAAGTTTGATTCTTTTGCAATGATGACATCTCTTCATCCATGGAACTAAGCCATTTTCTCGAATCTTTACTCTCCACCGCCTCCATATACGACCTTAGTTCCTCCATTTCTATCTCTTCAACCACTGCTAAAGCAAAAGCAACATGATTAGTGATATTAGCACTAACACAATCCACATACCTCATAGGTCTCCAAATTTCCCTTCTCGGTCTACTTGTTGCTATACTCTGTGAATCATTCTGGTCGATCACGGGTTATTCTTCTGATGTGTCATCCACACCACTTTCCTTTGGAGCATTAACCTTAAACTCCACTTTCTAGTTAGCACCCAGATCATTTTCTTTATTTCTTGCAAGATCATCCAACTCCTTCCTCTGGTTAAACATAGAAGATTCATGAAAGGTCACATCTCTGCTAATAATAAATTTTGGGGTTCTATTTTCAGTACACCACAATCTATAACCTTTCACCCCAGTTGCATACCCTAGAAATATGCATTTCATTGCCCTAGGCTCTACTTTGCCATCACTACTATGAGCATAAGCAGGACAACCAAATATTTTCAAACCAGAACAATTAGAGTTTCTATCGGACCATACCTCTTAAAGAGTCTTAAAATCAATTGCACTCGATGATGATCTATTTACCATATAAGCAGCAGTGTTAATTGCTTCAGCCTAGAACTGTTTTGACAACCCATCGTCTATTCTCATGCATCAAGCACATTATACAAGTGTTTGGTTCATCCATTCTGCAACTCCATTCTGCTGTGGCATATGGCGTACAATGCGATGTCTCATTATACCTTCTTTTCTACAAAACTCGTTGAAATCCTCGTCACAGAATTCCAACCCATTATTCATTCTGAGTGTCTTGACTACTTTTCCAGTCCGTTTCTCCACCAGAGTCTTCCACTCCTTAAACTTCCCAAACACTTCATCCTTAAATTTCAGAAAATACACATACACCTTTCTAGAGAAGTCATCAATAAATTTAACATAGTACCTGCATTCTCTATGAGACTCCACCGGAGAAGGACCTCATAAATCAGAGTGAATGTATTCAAAGACCCCATTAGTAGTGTGACTACTCATACTGAATTTCACCCTGCGTTGTTTACCATAACACAAGTCTCACAAAACTTTAGCTTCCAAGTCTCAGCACCTCCTAAAAGCTCTTTCTTACTCAAAACAGAAAGTCCTTTCTCACTCATATGCCTCAATATTTGATGCCACAACTCTGTACAATTATTCTTCTTATCTACAGAATCATTAATTAAGGAGCTCGACACTGTCGTTGTTCCCAACACTGAACTACCCATTAATGTATAAATACCATGCTGCAACTTGCCTTTCATCACCACAAGAGCTCCTTTCGACACTCTAAGAACTCCACCACTTACAGAGAATGCGTACCCATTTTTATCAAGTGTACCAACAGAGGTCAAATTCTTTCACAGTCCAGGGACATACCAAACATCCAATGTCCTAACCATTTTGTCATACATTTTAATCTGCACTGAACAACTCCCTTTAACACCCAACTCCCTATCACCACCCAACTTTACACTGCCATTCCGCTCCTTGAAGGTAGTGAATAACTCTTGTAAATAAGTCATATGATATGAAGTACCAGTATCAAAGACCCAAGTTTCTACAGACCCAGTTGTACTGACAGTTAGAACATCTCCTCCTTCTCCCTCATCAGAACTATCCTGGTTTTTAGAATCTTTCTGAGCTATTACAACCTGTCATTCTCATTCGACCCCTATACCATCCCCTTCTTCCTTTGTGGACAGTTCTTTCTACAGTGCCCCTTCTCTTTACAATGAAAGCATCTCTATACAACATTCAATTTTGAACGTGACTTACTACGACCTCCACCATTTTGTTCCATGCTCCTGTCCCTACTCACAGTTAACTCAGTCTCCACACTGCCTTCCTCAGAACTAGAAACTAATTTATGCAATTCTTGAGACTGTAGAGCATCCTTAACATCCTTTATCGAGATATTATCCCTACCATACATCATAGTATCTCCAAAATTTTCATACGAGCTGGGCAAAGAACACAACAAAATAATGGCTTGATCATCTTCCTCAACTTTAACACCAATTCCATTCAAGTCTAACATAATTCTGTTAAAGTTGTCATGGTGATCTCTCACATGCATACTTTCTGACATCTTCAAGGTATGCAATCGCCTTTTCTGATAAAGTATGTTGGTCAGTGACTTTTTTTTGGTATTTGCTTTCAATCTTCTTCCACAAGCCAACTGTAGTAGTTTCATCTGCTACTTCCATTAGGAATTCATCTGTCAGACTCAACAGAATCGCACTATGTGCCCTAGACACGACTTCTTCCTTCTCTGCTGCTGTCAAGACCTCCCATTCCTACCACAAAGATAACTTTGAAAATTGAATATTCCAGAACTTGCCACCCAATCAGCCTCCTTTTAAGCATTTCCATGCCAACTAGACCCACTTTCTTCCACAACACTGCATCTCCTACATGTTGAGGCCATGTCATGTTTGATGGGACAGAGCTTAAATCCTCCAATATAACATCTAAATTGTACATCTGAATCTTCATGGATAAGCTGACAATTCTTGAGACGATATCTAACATCTTCGAAGCAAATTGATTTCTATATTTGAGATCCTTGAAACCCTTTTTTGATGGCAAAGCCGAAATTTGTCAAGAATATCCTCCATGTCAAAAGCAAGGAAAATTGCATGTTCAAGCAAACCGCAAACTTCAGGTTCTCTGTCCTCCATTTTCTCTGTAAGTTTCAAGAAATCTGACATGCCGGTCAATTCATTTTTGATAAATTCAGCATCCTCTAGAACACCTCTCAATAATCTCTGATAAAAAAACATCTATGTTAGCAGCTAAGAAACAAACCACACCCTCTGCCATTCTCAATCTTTATGGAAAGTTTAAGGATCGATGCTCTGAATCCTCCAGAGATACATGGTTGCCAAAGTGGTGAATGGACATGATGATAATTACAATGGTAGAGGAGGAGATCGTCAGGTCCATTGGGAATGAGACAAAGCCATGGTCTTGTTTATTGGGGGAGTTTTATAGTCAGTCCCCTCAAAAGTGACCTATATCAGGCATACAATTTTGATCATTAGATGTAGTACAAGAGATCTCAGCCGTTCATTTTTTGTGGTGTATACTCTTTTCATTACTAAATTTGAACAAATTAAGTAAAAGTAGTATAAATTAAGTAATTTGTTAGTTACTTAATAATTTTCTCTTTTACATAATGTTTGACACCTTTTATTTAATTTTTTTACCGCTTACAGAATTTTTGAAAATTAAGTAAAAGTTACAAAATTTAGTAACTGACAAGTTACTTAATTTTTTGAAATTTTACATAATTTTAAGGCATTTTACTTAATCATATGACTTGTTACCAAATTTCGTAAAATTAAGTAAAAGAGAAAAAAAATTAAGTAACTGACAAGTTACTTAATTTGAGTAACTTTTACTTAATTTTTTAACCTCTTACAAAATTTACAAAATTAATTAAAATTTAAATAAAATTAAGTAACTCTTAGAGTTATTGGCAACAAAAAATATTTGTCACTAAATAAAAAATATGTCACTAAGTAAATTTAACGACAAATATTTTTTGTTGCCAATAACAAGATAAATTATATAATTTTTTTACTTTTACTTAATTTTTGTAAATTTTGTAAGTGGTAAAGAAAAATTAAGTAAAATTACTCAAATTAAGTAAAAGGTAATTAAATTAAGTAAATGAACTTTTGCATAATTTTTTTTTGCTTTTACTTAATTTTTGAAAATTTTATAAAAGGTAATTAAATTAAGTAACTCAACTTTTACATATTTTTTTTCTTTTACTTCATTTTTGAAAATTTTGTAAAAGGTAAAAAATTAAGTAAAAGGTTCAGAAATTAAGTAAAAGGTAAAAATTATTATGTAAATGGTAAAAAATCATTATCTCCAATCCATTCCACTCTTGCTTGCTTCATCAAACATCAACATGACTCCACAATTCTTCAAAAAATTTTCACTTCAATCTCAACTTGTCAAAATTTAAATTTTGTTTGAGACATACAACATAATTAACTTTTATAATTAAGTAATAACCCTCACCATAAAGTGTTTTTTGAAGATGAGTTAGGCCCAAGAGTTAACTCCAATACAATATAAGGAGTTTTTTTTACGGGAATACAATATAAGAAGTTAAAAATTAATTTCCGAAGGGAGCAAATAAATGACATCAAAGAAGTTGCATTAATTGATTTATGGTTTTATTTGTTGCATGTGAAATGGACGAGAGAAGAAATTACGGCAAACAGATCCTTTTACGTTGATTTTACGTTGCCGTTTACGGATCCAGGTATTGGAATGGTTGGTCGAAAACAAAGTGAAGAAAGCAAGTGGTTTTTCTTGAAGCCACTAGCCGCAAATCTTTGGTTGGCAAATGCCGGTCTTTTTCTATTCACTAGTTTCGTAGTTTGGGTTATAGAGCGGCCAATAAATGATGAGTTTCAAGGTTCGCCTTCTCAGCAAATCGGAACAGCTTTCTGGTTCTCATTTTCGACCCTTGCTTTCGCTCAAGGTAAGCATCCTGAACCGACTTTACCTATCAAAGGGCAGAGCTTTGAATCTAAACAAAACAATAACAAATTTTTACAAATGATGCAAAATTCTCTATAATATACTAAACTAACATATGCAACGGAGTCTAGGTGTATTCATTTAATTTATAAAAAAATAGAATAATTAACATAAAAAATATAATGAACAATAATGTATAACCAAAAATTTTGAAAACAATTTAATGGAATGATTCAGTTTTGTTTTTGATGAATTGGCTATCACAAGAGATAGAAATTGTGACCTCTTAATGCTGGAGACAACTCCAGTTACAATATAGGATTAGTTTATTTGTTCAATTCAGTCTTTCATATGTATGTTCAGCTATATACATAAATTGGTTCATTTTTCATTTTAAAAATTTTGTGATTAGGATCATCAATTTGGTTGGATAAATGAATAATTAAAATAATTTTATCATATAATACATAGACCTCTATTCAACCAAACTAATCTTGTTAAATATGTCTATTTTCATAAATATATTGTTGGAACCCGAACTCAATTTTTGAAGTTATTTCAAAAAATAATTATTTTTATTAATTTGTTGAAAAAATATCATTTTTATAAAAGATGAAGATTCAAGCAATCATTAAAAATTAATAATTTTTATCATTAATTCATCAATAAATAACTTAATTAATTAAAGTATAAAACATTATAAACTAAAATATAAAATATAAAGAAATTAAAAAAATAATTCAATAGAAATTAATTAATCAACTTTTATATGCCATCTTTATTAATTAAAATATTAATATTCAATCATTAATCTTAATTAATTAATAGCTTCTTAACTAATGAATGTTTATGTTTTTTTACAAATTTAAAAAATTTAGAAAAATGGGAAAAAGTAATAGAAAATAACTAATTTACCAACTTTTTGTATTTATATGATAAATGATAAGATTTTAGTATTTAATATTGCAGGGGAAAGGCTATTGAGCAGCTTATCAAGATTTGTGGTGATTATGTGGTTGTTTGTAGTGCTGGTACTGACTTCTAGTTACACGGAAACTTTGACTTCTATGTTGACAGTTCAACAAATCAATTTGAACTCAAAAAATAACCATATAGGATATCATTCTGGCTCGTTCGTCAGCGGATCTACTGGCAACTTTCAAAATTCTCGTCTTCAGCCGTTCCGATCAGCAGAAGAATATGCGGAAGCTTTATCAAGAGGAAGCAAAGATGGTGTAGTCTCTGCAATCGTGGACAAGATTCCTTATATCAAACTCTTTCTTGCTAAATTTCCCAATCATTATTCCATGATTGGATCTCCCCTATCTACATCCAATGGTTTTGGCTTTGTGAGTATCAAATCATTCTCTCTAAGCTCTTCCAAATGGGAGAAAAAAGAAGAAGCAAGGCTTGAGTGCACAGAATTAAGGACAAAGTTAGCACCATGGAAAATGGTTTAGAGAAGGTTTCCGATATGGTTCACAAGGTTTGGGACAAGATTAGTTACTCCTCGGATTCACACAATTTACTTGTGGCAATAATTGTCCATAAGATTAAATGGCTTAGAGAGAATGATTTGATAAGAAAAAACGAAACCAGACCTCACCATCTTTACTATTGCCGCTGTCGACAATCAACCCCCTCACTTTCAGAAAATTCAGATTTTTTTAAGTGTCCTCCCTTCCACACACCTCTACAATAATCCTCCTCTCTCCACCACTCTTCTTTTCACAGCCACAACACGCCTCCTATCACCATTAACTGAATTAACAACCAAACGAACAAAAAAACCCTACTTTTGATAACGGAGTGATTGATTCAGGCGATGAATGGTGAGGATCGAATGTCGTCGTCATCGCGGCAAAACGATGCGTTTTCGTTCATTTCGAGGGGGTGGAGAGAGGTGCGCGACTCCGCCGATGTGGATCTCCAACTCATGCGAGCCTGAGCCCACTCGTTCTGAAACCTAGCCACGACCTTTGATTGCGAGATTGAGAACTTTATCAAATCTGCTTTCACGCCCTTCACCGTGCGGAACTCCCCTGCTGCGGTGGTGCCGGTGAGGGATGGGGTTGTGAGGTTTAATAGGGGGTGGAGAGGGAGGAGAATGAAAGCCTAGAGAGAGGTGGTGTTCAGGGAGTTTTGGGGAGAGTGGAAGGAGGAAGGAGGGCAGTTTGGGGAGTAGGAGCCGATTTGGAAGTTGAAGAGGAGTTTGAGGGATTTTGAGAAGAAGAGTGAGTTTGGTGAGATTTTTGGGGTCTTCAAAACAGTGAATTTGTGGAGAAGATGAAGTCCAGCAATTGGGCATGTTTTTGGATTTGAGATTTGAGGTTAGGATTGTTTTGGATTTTGAGATTGAGGTTGGATTTGTTTTAGTTTTGAGTTACTGGTTTAGTTTGTTTGGTTCATTTGGTTTGTTTCTATTTATGTGGTAATTTTTTAAAAAAACAAAGGATAAGTTAGTCTTTTTAAACTTTTTGTTAAAAAAATTGACGATGTTAAGACCCATATATCAGAGCAGTTATTTTAAAACTAATAAAGATCGAGATAAATAATACATCAAAACTCAGGACTATCATAGATTTCGACCAAAAAAAATAGTTATGCTCTCTCAACTATCCAATCCTTCCACACATACATCTATACTCTCAGATACTTTCTGCTGTGAAGACTAATCATCAGCAAACATTATTAGGCTAGCTTATCGAGTTAAACAAAAAAGTCGTGAACTTCATTATAGAACTAAACTTCACAAAGTCACAGGTCTTATCTACTCCTGCATTGCGATTTAATTCCTGTAATCAACAAACACAGTAAGCTCCCCTCCCATTTTGTAAATGCACACATAATTATATCAACGAAAATATTACAAATATAATGATGTCAGCATTAAAAGGAATTGGAAAAATATTCTCAACATTATTGTCGAACAGCACAATAATGCCAAATTACACCAACATGGGACCAAAGCACAATCGACTTCGCCGACGGTAACAGTTCCTTAAGAGCCGCCATCACAATAGATTATATCATTCAACAAAATGCCCAAACACCCAATCAGAGCTAGGCAACAGATTCAAACACCTAAGAAAACACAAACATGACCGATAATTAATTACTAAAAACCCTTTTAAAAAATCACTAAAAACCCTTGATAAAAACTAATCAGCAACAAAAACAGGTCAATCAAAAAATTTGTTTGATTCCGATCAGACGAAAACCTAGAAACATAGCGAGAAATAAACAAAGAAGAAGTAGAAGCCATTGATTATTACGTTCCATTTGATGTTCTTTCTAGCTGTAACGTAACTGGTTCTCGAGGTATTCAAAAAGAGAGGTAGATCGATGGCATCTCAGTGGTCATATTGGAAGGGGATAGGGTCGGTGATATAAAGTCGGGGGCGAAGGGGGTGGGGGTACAGGGGTACCCCGGCTGCCGGCCGATCCGCCATTGCAAAGAGAGGACTAGGAGGATGGCGACGCCGATGGCCGTCGAGAGAGAGAGAGAAGGAGTATAATATGTGTTGGCTGAGAAAGTCATTGGGTCAGTATATGTTTTATTTACAGTGGAACCATTTTGAAATTAGTGGCTAAAATTATTGTATGACAATCCAATGGTCTAAAATCATTTTTTAAAAACCCTGAGTACCGTGACTCAGTGTCACGTTAGAAAGAGCCGAATATTAGCAGGTGTTGAATAATAATTTGCATGAACTTTTCATATTCCTATACTCTGTATATTATTAATATTAAAAAAAAAAAAGAAACAGAAGAGTACTATCTGAAGAGGCTACAAAAACATGTGAGCATATATCCCACTTCAAACAACTAACACGTAGCGTATATTTTGAAAATAATAAGTAAGCAATTACAACATGCCATTTGATTTCAAATGACTGAGACATTATGCTGATTTGACTATGAGATTAATTAGCAAGTTTTTTTTATTTGTGAAAAAATGGTTTTTCTTTGCAATTTCTAAGAAATTAGACTTGTATGAGGAAAAATGAAAAGTTCCCACATAGATAGATAGATAGATAGATATACACACACATAAACAAGCAAGGAAGAAGAGAATGTGATCACCAAGTTCAAATATATGGAATCCAAAATGAGAACCAAAACCTTCCCCATGCTTTTGATTATTTTGATGAGCCTTTATGAATGTCAGGCATTTGAGGGCAACCACACTCATAACAGCTTGATAAAGGCAAGGCATTCAAGAAAACGCTAAGAATCGGAGTTTCGTTCAATTCAGGATTTCCGGAGCTTTTGAATGTAAAATATGTTTTTCAAACCAACAAAACAAATGCCTCAGGGTTTTGTATCGATGTGTTTAAGGCTGCCATCGAAATTCTGCCATATCAAGTGCTACGAGTTTATTGCTCACGTCTCCAGTGCAAAATACAAATGCAATGATCTTGTCCATCAGGTCTATCTTCAGGTATGCTTCTTTCCTTATTCCACATTTCTAGTTATAATTTCGGATGAAATGCATACCATTAATTAAAGATCCTATGTACTAGACCCAGGGTTGTGCCTCAGTGGGCAGAGTTTGCTAGGGCTGATAATTTTTAACATGACCTGACTCAACACGAAGCTAAACGGGTTTGAGTTGATCATTAACATGTTCGAGTCAGACCCGTTTATGACAAAAAAAATCGGGTTAAACGAGCCCAACCCATTTATGACCCGTTTACTTAATCGGATTAACGAGTTACTCAACTCGTTTACAACCTGCATACCCATTTACTTAATTTTTTTTATGAAATATTTAATTTATTATTCTTATTATATGTTCTGATACAATATATATATATATATATATATATATATATATATATATATATATAAGTGCAAGGAAAGAAGATATGAAAATTATTAAAAATGATAGTTATGTTTATGTAGAATTAAATTTATAAAAAAAAAATGTTTCATATTTTATGTTGGGAATTATAACTTGTTAATGGAGATTATAATTTTAGTTGTTTTGTATTTGATTTATATTTATTTAGAATATTATTGTGTTTGTGAATATTATAAATGAATATTTATTGTTTTAGTTAAAGTTATTTTAGTGTTAATTGTGTATTTATTTTTTTGAAGTTAAATTGTGTATTTGTTTGTATATTATAAATAGGTTAAACGTATTAAACGGATTAACCCGTAACACATTACTTGTTAACAATAAACAGATCGTGTCGCGTAACCCGTTTACTAAACGGGTCGTGTCCAGGTCGTAAGCAGGTCAACCCATTTAAAATTTGGGTTATAAATAAGTTAACCCGTTTAGACACAACCCGAATTTTCACCCCTAGAGTTTGCAGAAACAGCTCTCTAGTTCGATCTTTATTATATATTCTACGATTAAGATTAGTTTCAAATTGGTAAACACAGATAAGATTATCTATAATTTGAAAAAAAAAATCTCATGCTCACTTAAAACAAACACATCTGATAATTTTTTTATCATTGTTTAATGTCAAAAAATTAACTGTTTTTGCTTTAAAAAAAAAAAAGAAAAACTATGTACAATTATATTAATTGACAAAAGACTTATAATTTATTTTTTTAGAATCAACTTCAATATTATATAAGGGGTTAAGAATTTAATTTTGGAAGGGAGCAAATAAATGACATAAAAAAAAGTTGCATTAATTGATTTATGGTTTTATTTGTTGCATGTGAATTGGACGAGAGAAGAAATTTGATGCAGCTGTTGGAGACATATCAATCACGGCAAACAGATCCTTGTACGTTGATTTTACGTTGCCATTTACGGATCCAGGCATCGGAATGATTGGTCAAAAACAAAATGAAAAAAGCAAGTGGTTTTTCTTGAAGCCACTTGCCGCAGATCTTTGGTTGGCAAGTGCCGGTCTTTTTCTATTCACTGGTTTCGTAGTTTGGGTTATAGAGCGGCCAACAAATGATGAGTTTCAAGGTTCGCCTTCTCAGCAAATCGGAACAGCTTTCTGGTTCTCATTTGCAACCCTTTTTTTTGCTCTCTGTAAGCATCCTCAACCGACTTTACCTATCAAAAGGCAGAGCTTTGAATCTGAAAAAAAAAAAACAATAACAAATTTTTACAAATGATGCAAAATTCTCTATAATAGATTAAACTAACATGTGCAACGGAGTCTAGGTATATTCATTTAATTTATATAGGTTCGAAAGATCAACCTCAAATCGCTCAAATATATCCATAAGGATCGAACCATAGGGGAGACCGACCTTCTTTTATTGCCATGTATCCTTGTAGGTCGGAGAGTGTAGGATAGCGGCTTTTTCCATCATCCAATCCATGACGGAGAATGCAAAATTCACCTTATGCCCTTAGAGAATGTAATACATAAACTCCAAATCTTGATAAACCATCTTATGTTGAGTGTTGTGTTTTAGTATGATGTTCCTAGTTAAAGCACCATACACCATTCACATCACAGGACCAAAGTCATTCTGCTCAAATTTGGTGGTAGCACCAACAACCTCAATGACTGTCTTTGATGCCAGGTAATCTCGCACATCACTATTTGCTAAAACCTCAACCTCTTCAACATCGAAATTTGAATCATCATCCGATATAGCATTTTTAGATTTGTACTGGAATGAACCCTTGCACTTATATCCTTCATTATTGAGTTCAAACCAATTGGCTAAATCAGACTCCTCAAAATGAATCTTAACACTGTTCACCTTAGATTTTACTACTATATCTCCTAACTCATCAATCTCAGCAGTGAAATTTGCATAAAATTCTTTAACTAATGATTCAAAAGTGGGCTTCTTCAATGTCACAAATTTTACAATTCCAAGCTCCCTAAATTTTGAGGCAATATCTAATCCTACTTTACTCAGTGAATTGAGATCATAAAATTGACTATCAGTTAGTTTCTCATGCTGAATTACCTCATTGAACAATTTCTCAACAGCCTCACTAACAAACCGAGTCGTGTTGAAAGTATGTTTCTATTCCCGAGTTGTGCGTGAGCGTTTCTGACCTTGAGAGGAGCTAGGATCATGCTTACCTTTCGTTATAACTTCCCTCCTAGGAGCCATTTATCAATAAAAACACAGAAGAGGAAGGAAATTTGGGTTTTGAGAGAAACTGATATTAACTGATTTGGACGAATTTGATGTGGTTTTTGACGATTCTGATCGGTAGAAATGAGTTTAGGGAGGTCGAAAATGGTTTGGAACTTGATTGAAGTGATTTGTTTGGTAGATTTGACGAATGGGATGATGACAGTGAAAGAGGTGCGTCGTTTTTAGGTTTTGACGTTTAAAGTGTCGAGTTGCAGTGGCTTCCTTATATAGACTCAGGTGAAGTTCACGTACGTGAGACAAGGTTTACGTACGTGAGTCGGAATGTTTTCCAGGTGACGTACGTAGATCATGTCGAAAATCCAGGTAACGTACGCTAAAAATTAGTACACGTATGTGAATAAAATAAAATCCAAGTGACGTACTTGAGATAAAAACACGTACGTGAGATAAGTTGTAGAGTCAAAACATAATATATTGAAGGAAACCTATCTTGCTTCAAGATCATATCAATTGACCATACGAATACTTTTATTGTAAATGAATGAAAAATATATGCAATAAGAACTTATAATCACAAATCATTCATATTACACATCCCCAATCTAAATCGAATTGAATCAAAATTTTCTTCACTTAAAGGTTTTGTAAAAATATCAGCCAATTGATCATTTGTTC
>CAODLS010174991.1:0-26758 GCA_948243855.1 Flueggea neowawraea | reverse complement strand
TGATGAGCGTCTTGATTTTGTCAGCTAGTCCAGCTCATCCCTCTCTACATGCATAGCACACTCTTCTACACGCGTAGAGCTACACCTATGTTTCTTCATATGATTGGTCAGGGAATATTCAAATTCAAATTACCAATGAGTGTTTCAGTTTTGTTAGATAGTCTAGCTCATCCTCGTCTATGTGTGTTTCACTCCCGCTTCTACGTACGTAGATCTTTGTTCAAAGATTGCACATTTTCTCTTCTACACACATTGAACTCTTCTCAACGTGGCTTTATGTGCCTTAGTCTTTTTCTCATCAATCTGAAATTTATCTATGTGTGTTGCGCTGTCTTTTGCACGCGCATATAAATATTTGGCATTTTCTACTTTCTAGATCAACACATCTATGTGCATTATCTTATTTCTGCGTGCGTAGTTCCTAGTTTTGTAAGCACTAACATGCATTGGTGACTCTTAAAGTGTTTTATGGTCAAATATAAGCAAGTCTGCAACTTTTCATTTCTTTCATGGATGTTTTGTATTCACCATCATCAAAACCAGACTCAACACAACACATGACTAATAACAGTTCTCCAATCATACAAAATGGTTAGATTGCTTTTATTGTAAAATCAAAAGCCCCAAAGCTAACAATATCATCATTTTTTCTATCATATAAAATCAAAAGCCCAGAGGTAACACTATCATCATTTGCCTATCCTAAAGCAAAGCAACTTTCTTGTCTTACTTGGTACGATAAAGAAAAAATGTGACTATTAAAAGTATGTACTTGACAAATTCACCATCCTAGCAAAACCAAAAAAAGTCCCTATATAGGTGCTTGTAATACTAAAATTATTGAGACTAAAATTTTGTAGCAAAAAGATATATATAAACATAAAAAAATCACTTTATGTAATTTTACTTTTTTTGACTGAAATAAAAATGTAGATGCAATCCTATAAATGTAGTGAAAAATTTTGATTGAGTGAAACCAAAAAAGGCTATCTCAGATTTTCATGTATAAGCATTTCCCTTAACTCTACATTTTTTTCATTAAGTGGTTGATCAGTACTAATACTTTAGCTTAATTTCACAGAACCGCTATTGCCTTATCCTCCTCTATGAAAATTAAGGGGTTGTTTATAGTAAGTCTTATATGAAAATTTTGGACTTTGGAAACTATATTAACTATTTTTTTTAAGTTCATTATTATATCTAACAGTGTTGATATTTGATCAAGTGGAGTAAAATTTATGAAGCACATAGAGAATCAATATATTGACATTCCAAAACATGAGGTCATAGCAAACTTGCCATAAACAACTTTTGTACATATTAGTTTGATTTACTTACAAAAAAATTTAAACAAAACTCAACACAACAAGAAGAACATAATATTTTGATGATAATAGTTTACAGCTCCATCTAGAATTTTAATATTGTTGTTGAACAATTGATAATTGATTTGATAAACCAACGAACACGACATATTTTGACCAGATAAACAACTAAAAATTTATAGATTGAAGTTGGATAAAAACGTTTGACATATTCTTAATGTCATTTCAATAGTTGCTCGTATAAAAAATAGTAAGGCAGAAGCATGTGGGTCACAAAAAAGTAAAAAATAAATAAAAATTCCAGCCTCGGGTGAAAACACTTCACCCTCATTATTCATCATAAAAACCACCACTAAAATCACCCACCTTCGTCGGATCTACTTCCAACTTTTTACCGAACCCGCTTTTACACTTCATTTCTCTTATTTATTGCTTCGTTCCCTTCAAAAGAAAGAAAAAAATAAGTAAAAGAAAAAAAAATCTCGAGGAGACAAAGGGTGGAAATCAAAGGAGAGCAAACAAAATCGAATAACGATTTAAAAGTGAAAGAGCAGGGGAGGAGGAGGCAATGGTGGATGAGCAGTAGAGGTCAGATCTGGAAAGAGAAATGGTGGAGAAGACAACAGCGGCAAAGGATAAGTAGAGGTGGACGACAACAGAGGAGACGTAAGCGTCGCAGAGAAGAAGCATAATTGTGATGGAGGAGGAGCAAGACGAAGAAGGAGAAGCATTAGAAGGGAAATGAGAGAGAGGGGGGGAAGAAAGAAATAGAGAGAGAAAGAGAAAAACAGAAAGGGGCAGAGAAAGAGAGGGGAAGGAAATAGCTTAAAAGGAATGGTAAGATATGAATCTTACATGTAAATGTGTAACATCAAATTTTGAAGCACGCAGAGCAAAAAAGAATGTGAAATAAACACAGAGGTCGTAATTTCCCCAAGGGTTGATTAAGCCGGATGGGCTGGCCCAAATACTATAATATAAACAATTAAGCCCATGAACAAAACAACAAAATAAATAAGCTCACACCTTAACCAACATATCAGTGGAGACAAATAGAAAGGATATGAAGGAGGTGGAGGTCACAGAAGCCTAAAACGGTGCAGTTTCATTCACAAAGGCATCAACTCGCATCGATTGAGATGATAGTTCATAAAAGGCTAATTGAGTCGAGATGGGCTGGCCTTGGTCTGACCTAAATACTATAATGGAAACGGATAAGTCAATTGAACAAAAAAAAATGACTAAAGGGAATTACTACGACGTCCCTGTGATATATTCAAATTCGTGATTACGCCACTGTGTTTTGAAAAGACTCATATTCGTCCCTACAACTTAACGCTAATCAATTTTTCTTAAAGAAAAATGCAAAAGTACCAATATACCCTTTTATTCTTTTTTTTTTTAATTTTTTCTCATTTTTCCTCTCTCTCTCTCCTCTCTCTCTCATTCTCTTTGTCTTTCTCTCCCATCTCACTCCTTCACTCTGACTCTCTCTTTCTATCTCTCTCTCTCCAATTTTAGTCTTCTCTCTCTACCTAACTCTTTTCTCTATCCATCTCTCACTCTTTCCCAGCCCCCTATCTGGGTCGCTCTCTGCATCTTCCATCCACAACACTCTCTACACCATCTAAATTGTTGATTATTCAACTCTGTTCTTAGTGAACAAAATGAAACAAAGGCCAGATCCAATTTCAAGAAAGAAAACACTAACCAACAAACAAACAAAACATTCCATTGCAAAACTCAATCAAACCCATGAAGACATTGTCACCATGAAAGAAAAAGGTCATTAACTTTCTGTGCAAAAAAATCAAGAAAGTGAATTTATTATTAGTTTCCAATCACATTCTTCTGCAAACAACTCAATGATCCAATCTATTCCAATGTTCAACACAACTCTATCTTCTCATTGCACCACCTCAACAGTTCTCCTCTCAGCATATGTCGTAAACCCCTGGATCCACACATAACAAATTTGCATCTTAGAGCGTTTTAGAACTCCATTCAAATCACAAAATTTGACAGAAACACAACAAAAACACTCCATTACATAAACCTAAGCAATTCAGCAACCTATTTGGCCCTTTTCCCCATAAACAATTTACCACATACATAAAACAAATGCTTGTGGAAAGGCCTAATTCATGTGAACCCCCCTGAACTTGTATTCAACATGCAATTTACCCCCTGAACTTTTCGAATGATCACGGACCCCCCTAAACTTGCTTAAAATCATCATGGAACCCCAAATAGACACATTTGAGATTAACACATTTGACATGGATTAAAAACGCTAGAGTGGAAATATTCATCAAATCCACATCTGAATCTTAAGTCCAACTCATCAAACCCACTCAAATCAACCCGACCAGACACATAACATACTAACTGGTCAAATTAATCACCAAAACCTTGTCCAAGCGTACAAATCGATTTGACTAGACACATTACTCGATAATCGACCAAGACTAAACCCTAACCAGCCGCACAAGCTGATCCAACCCACCCGTACAAGAGATCCTAACATACACATAATTTGTTAACCGACCAAATTAGTAAACAAATCCTCGCTACCTGCACAAACTGATTGAACCCATCCTCTCCACTAAAACTCTTGAAACCCTAATAATGAACTACACACAAACTGACATGCAGTATGGATGACCCACACATTATTTTGAAACTCTTGAAATGCTAACAATATGCACAAGTCTACATGGATTAAATTGTTTCTAGATTTATTAAATGTTTCTTTAGAAAAATGTTTTTGCTCATTGCCATCTACACCATGGATGACCGAACCCAGATTTCCAAATTTAGAAAGATAAAGAGCATCGAGAGAGAGAGAGATAAAGTGCGGCTAGAGAGAAATAACATCGACATAAATTAAGTGCAGAGAGAGAGAGAGAGAAAGAGCATCGATATATATTAAGTGCAGCGAGAGAAAGAGAAAGAGTGTCGACAGAGATTGAGTGCGGCGAGAGAGAAAGAGAGAGCGTCATTTGACATGAGAGGAGAGAGGCAAAAACTGATGAGAGAGAGAGAAAGAACGTTGGTTAAGAGGAGAGGAGATGAGAGAGGCAGAAAGCATTGAGAAAGCGAGAGCAATTTTAAGGTTTGTTTTGATTGGGAAAGTAGGAGTGACATGGCAATTCAATTGAGTCACGTGGTTTCCACATCATCCAGTTCAAGTGACATATGCGCCACAATTGTCTGAAACTCACCACATTGGCCATGTCAGCATTAATGGTGTTATGTCATGCGGTTTATGGAAGTTCAAGGGGTTACGTGATGAGTTTAAGTAAGTTCAGGAGGGTCCGTGATCATTCGAAAAGTTCAGGGGGTAAATTGCATATTGAATACAAGTTCAGGGGGTTCACATGCATTAGGTCCTCACAGAAAACTTAATAGTAACCATCTACTCATTATTCAAAATATTGATCTCCAAATGTACAATTCCGGGAAGACCACTTGAAAACCTATAATTTTTTGCCAAAAGCATCAAGTCAGTACAAAACAATTAACTAATTGTTCATTCAATGTCAAAAACAAGTCAATTTTAAATACAATTCACAAGACTAATGAAAGCACAATTGCTATAAACAACAAAAATTCTATACCTCATTCAACCATAAGTGCTCATTTTAAGCAGAGATTTTTGAATACCCGATTGTCTTTGCCCAATTGAACTCTAGTTACAGGACTAGTGGGAGAGAGAATATGGTAGAGAGAGAATGAGAAAAGATGGTGGTGGTGGAGAGAGAGAGAGCACAAACGAGTGAAAAGAGGGTGAAGAAATCAGTGGTGGCAGCGGTGGCCGCGACGGATGGAGAAGAAGCGGCGACATTGTTTTGAGGGAGGGGACATAAAGAGGTCTTTTAAAGTGGAAGGAGCAGGAGATGAAAGAGAGAAAGAAATCAATGGTGACGACAATGGAGATGCTTCTCTTTATTTTGGGTTTTACATTGGTTTTAGACATTAACAATTATAGGTATAGGAAGAGAGAGAGAAAGTGGTGTTAGGTGTAGATGGAGAGGAAAGAGAAAGAAATGGAGAAATGAAAATAAGAGAGATGAGGGTAGATGATAATGGTATTATCATAATTTTTTCCACGTAGGCATGTGTCCCACATGTAAATTTGACGTGATCCGTTACTTTCAACCAACGACGTTAAGCTACAAGTCGAAATATGAGTATTTTCAAAACACAATGTCGTAATTATGAATTTGAATATATCATAATGACGTTATAATAATTCCTCCAATAAATAATCTTACACCTCGACAGACATATCAGTGGCAAACAGATGAAGAGAAGAATAACAGGTGGAGGTCACGTAAAGAGGAGAGGCAGGAGTGAGAGAAGTAGAGACAAAGAGAGAGGAGAGAGAGAGAGTACAAAAAGAGAAGAGGGCTGGAAAAATAATAACAGAGAGAAAAAGTCTTGTTTCACAAATCTAATGAGAGAACTAGTGGATTTGCAAATCTTGCTTCTATGTAGTGACACTTTCCCCTTTGACAATGGTTTGGGCTGGATTATTCGTGATGGGTCATTTTCTGGGCCTCACAGCTCCTTTTCGGCCTATCCTTCTGTATGCCCGGCGGACAATTATATCCTTGCTATTCATGAGCATTTTAAGAAGAGAAATGAAAATATCCATAGAGTAATTAACAAAGGGCAAATTGATAATTTCAATCTGAATGGTTAGCATAAAGGAAGTTATTCTGGAAAAAAAAAAGTGGCCAGGTGTTCACCGCTGCGGAGAGTCAAAGAAACGTGATATATGGAAAGCAGAGGAGGAGAGTAAGGATAGTAGAGACGGAGGAAAGAGAAGGTGCGTCCGGCGGGAGATCGCGCTTTGCCAGTTTTGTTTTGTTTCATCCTTATCTGCTTTCAGCCTCCGCCGACGGTTTCTGAAAACGAAGACAGTAATCCAGCTCCGGGTGTACCTGCCATGAACGTTACTTTCTATGCCCGCCGGTTAACAACTACAAGATTTCACCCTTCTCTTTATTCTCCATTACCTGCATTGCCTTTCACAGCTGCTCCCAAACCCACCACCTCCTCTTCTTCTCAGGCAAGCTTCTTTCCCCCATTCTCTTTGCTTGTCTTTTTTCTTTCTTCCAGATATTTTCATAGAAAACAAAACTTAATTGTTTTCTTCTCTGTTTTATTAGGAAAAAGAAAGACGACTGGATGTTGGTTTTCTTCTCTTCTTTTGATTTTTTTTTTCTAGAAACAAATTGAATGACAATTTTAAATTTCTTTTATTCTTTTAACATACACGAGTATGGCCTTCTTTTTTGTGTTGCATCTTTTTTGTTTCTGGCGCATGCAAGTCTAAATTCTTGTATTTAGTTTGCGTGTGTGTGTATTTTTCCCCGCAAGACTGAATTAAATACTATTTTACTGCCTGCTAAAGATGTTGAAACATTTGAATATGATGTGTAGACTTCATAGGGCGCAGTAAGTTATAGACGACATGGAGCATGACGGTGAAGCTGCAAAGCAAGACTCTGCTGGTGGCACCGATGCCAAACCTGCTGTTGCTTATACTGATGTTGTTGATAAAGTGTCTGCTAACCTGCCAGATAATCAAAGTCCTAGCGAAAATGGCCAACCATCTACCGACGACAAGACTCTTACATTGCCAGTTGATACTAATATGATCGATGAAAGCAAAGTTACTTCTCATGCCATCGCTACTGACGGCGACGCTAATGACCAAAAGAGAGAAGGTAAACAGGATGTAAATGAAACCAGTGCAGCTCCAGAAAAGAAAAGTGACGTTGAAGATACGCATGTTCATGGTCAGCCAGAAACTGTTACTCCCCTTCCTCCTAAGAAGTATATGAAGTTTTCAACTTCCCTTCCCCTAAGGAAGCATTCCAATCCTAAAGCAAAGTATGACAGTTCTGCAAAATCTAAGAGTGTTTGGACTGACAGTGAGGTGATTTTGGTCAAACCCTTTAGATTCTGCGCTATTTTGTGTTGTGATGAATCTCTTTGAAGCGGATGAATTCTATAATTCTTTGTTAGTTGACTCAGCTACGTGTAATGGTCATATTACAGATGGGGGAGGCTAACGAAGCAGGGACCCCAGAGGAAAGAGAAGCATTTATGAAGGAACTGGAAATTTTCCACAGGGAGCATGCATTGGAATTTAAGCCACCTAAGTTTTATGGAGAGCCATTAAACTGCCTCAAGTAAGATATTTCCGAATCATACTTGTTGTATTTGCCTAATTTACTAGTTTTCATTTCTTTTTTTTTTTTCTTTTTGGAAATTAGGTTGTGGAGATCTGTCATCAAACTGGGTGGCTATGATGTGGTAGGCACTACTTTTGTTTTCTTAGTTCCTTGTCATTGAAGTTTCTTACGTAACTTATCATGTTCTTCTCCTAAGCTGAAAAGAAAATTAAAACTATAGAAGTTAATTTGGAATGCCTACATAGAAAAATAGTATTCTGAGGGATAAGACTCAAAAATATGGCATCATAAGCACACAAAGACTTGAAGCCTCAAAAGTCCAGTTCAAACTTCATTTTGCTGGACTTAGATGTGTAAGGCATCCCGGAAGTTCTTCTGGTTGTTTAGAGAGAGGGCATCCTATTTCTTAAGGCAAAAATATCAGTTCAAAACTTGGTTCCACATCGTAGTTGAGAATACCTGCTCTCACAAGTAAAGTCCCATATCACCATCATTATGATATGAGCTAATCATGTAATTAATCCTGAAAATCCGTAGGTCACGGCATCCAAGTTGTGGCGGCAAGTAGGAGAGTCTTTCCATCCTCCAAAGTAAGAAATAGCACAGGGTGATTATTTAAAGCAATCTTACTTTTCAGAGTTGAAATCAGATTCTTGTGCTCGTTTTTCTGCTACAGTTCTTTACAAATTTTGGGTACATATTTGATTCTTGTCAAAAGAAATTATTGACCGTGGTTCTATTCCTACCAGGACTTGCACAACAGTTTCTTGGACTTTCCGTATTTTCTACGAGAAAGTAATTTTCCCCCATATTGCTTGGACAAGTTTTAAATTCTAGCGTCAACTTTTGGTTGGATGAGTCCTCAATTGATGAATGCATGGCAGGCACTATTGGAATATGAAAAGCACAAGAGGCAAAATGGTGAGCTTCAACTCCCTGGATCACCTCCCCATCAGCCTACTAGCTTTGAAAAGGAGGTAAATTTATTCACTTATCTTGAAATAACAAATTGTTAGTTTTCTTGTTTTTGTTGGTTAATTTTATTGTGCATCTGGTGCATGGTTCATCTCCTCCCTAAATGGTTGGGAGCCAAACAATTGTGCAAGGATTGTACCCTTTTTACTGTCTAATAGACAGCTCAAATAAAAATCATCATGGTAATGATGATAAGGATATGTGTAGCTTGCAGTACGTATCAATCTGTTACAATGCAAACAAATGAAATTAACTGATGGGACTCAGCTATGAAACATTGGGGCTTCGCTAAAGATTTATACTTCTGTTCTTTCTTTCCGTATCTCTATTTTTTTCAAATTTTTATTTGGGGCATTCTCTCCCTGTCCTCACTTGCCTGAGATTCATGTACAGGCAAGCAGCTACCAGGCATCAGGTTCAGGTAGGGCAAGACGAGATGCTGCAGCTCGTGCCATGCAGGGTTGGCATGCTCGTCTACTTGGATATGGGGAGGTTGCTGATCCCATTAGTAAGGTCTGTTACAACTCTGAACCTGATTACCTGGAAATTTTCTTCTGTGACATTAGCACAATAATGTAGTGTTGTTGATTTTTTTTTTGGAGCAGGAGAAGAACTTGAGTTCCACACCGAGGCGTGAAAAACCTCTCAAAAGCATTGGTGCGGTTCCATATTTTTTATTCTCTTTCCACCATGCATATATTTGACGCCAGCAGAAACCCTTACTTCATTTCTGGTTTGTTGATTCAGGTTTGCATAAACAGAAGACTGCTTACTTGGATCATGCTGAGAAACCTGCCAATATGGATGCAGATAAGGAGTTAAGATTGCTGTTTATTTTCCCTTTTAATTTTGATGGCCTTAAAAGATATTTTGGTTGATATGAATTTGCCTTTAGCATGGTGGCAATTGAATCATTACATAGACCTCAGAATTATCCTTCTATTGCTTCTCATTGTAATTGAAACGAGGGAAATTCTCTACTTGTTTAGTTAGGTTTGCATAAACTGAAGCCTTAGAGATTATCCTTCTTTTGTTGGGCCTCTGTATTATTTTGTCTGCCAAAAGTCTCAAATCTGCAACCATGCACTGTACCAAAAACATTCAAGAAATACAGGACTTAGCACAAATACATAATCTGCAAGCATTAGTTCTCTTATGGATATCTTCTATTATTTTCTTTGATAGGCTGGATGCAGAGGTTGTTGACATTGGCCCCCCTGCTGATTGGGTGAAAATCAATGTGCGAGAAAGTGTATGTCCACAGTTGTGCATTCTCTTTTTTCCTATCACTTGAAACCTTTCTAATTTTATCCATGACACACTTTCAAAGGGTCTTTTTTGTGCTGCAATACTTACTAGTTGTGTTGTTTCCTTGGCCGCAGAAAGATTGCTTCGAGGTATATGCTTTGGTCCCTGGACTTCTGCGTGAAGAGGTAAGTCCCTAGAGTTTCTTTGTGTACTTAAAAGTTTTGGAATCATCTGTCTTTTTAGATGCCTGCTGGATCCATGTTGGTTAGCTAGTTCTGCTAGAGATTTCTTCTTGCAGTCTTTTTGAATAATAGAAAGAAAGCCTTGTTTCATTTTGTTATTTTTGACATTGTAGATTTATTTGTGTTATCATCAGTTAGATAACTAAGTGTTGTTATGTTCTATTACCTTTCTTGAAGTCATAAAGGTTTTTTTTTTATATCCAGAATTGTATACATATGCTTTTTCGGTAGATGCTACTATGGCCTCGTCTGAGATGCACTTTATAGCCACTGTGAATGGCAGTTGGGCTACTTTATGAGTAATTCTCATTTGAGTATCTTAAATTTAAGAAAGAATGCAGTAGTAGTAGACAGTCTGAATGCAAAAGGATGCTTGTATGTCAGTACTAAAGTTGGCAGCCAGTAGTGACAAAACTCAAAAGGATGTTTCAGTTTCTTGTTCTGTTTATGATCAACTTGTCTTATGTGCATATAGGGTTAATTACAGTAGAACTAAATCTATGTTTTTTTCCCTCTATGATCATAAGTGGACTTTTTTTGTGCGATTGATCTACTGTTCAAATGTTGCAACTAATGAAAATAGAATATGTTTGATTTCTATAGCTAGTACTTCGTCTAGTCATTCAAGAACAATAATTGCTAGTAATTGCTTGCAATATCTATATCATTTACCTATTATTGTGATGGATTCAGGTGCGTGTTCAATCAGATCCTGCTGGACGTCTAGTAATAACAGGGCAACCGGAGCAGCTTGACAACCCTTGGGGTATAGCACCCTTTAAGAAGGTATCTTACTGATTTCTTACTCCGATGGCATTTTTCTAATACAAATAGCATGGTGCGTTGATCCAATGCTAGAGACAGAATTGGCTTGACTGCTAGAACTGCCGGATCACTGCAATTTGATCATCCTCTGTTCCACATCCAAGTCTGGTTGGAGTGCCTTAAATATTTAAGAAAACGATTATTTCAGTTCAAATATTCATTGCCTCCAAGACTTTTTAATGGTCTACTAACCAAAATTGCTACGTTCAGGTGGTGAGCTTGCCTCTAAGAATTGATCCACTTCAGACATCGGCTGTGGTGAGCCTGCATGGGAGACTCTACATACGTGTCCCTTTCGAGGAGGGATCAGCCTGACTATCTTTCATAGTGAGGTCTAATCAAACAGAAGTAGATCACAATTTTCAGGGTAGATACAAGGCATGAGATCAGAATCGGATGGTACATCACTAGGACCTTTTTTTTCACTCCTAACCTTAACATTTTCCAACCGAGTTTGTAGATGAATATGAAATTTTATACTGTTTAATTTAACGATGAGTTGCGGAATGACTCTGTTTTCTAAATCCGTTTGACGTGAGGATCTATTGTAAGGTAGAAAATCATAAGCTGTGATTGAAAGCTGGTAAAATTATGGCTGTAGTTTAGATGCAAGAACAGTTAGTAAAGCTAACAACTTGAATTGAATGGATTTATTCATCGTGCATTGTTAGTGTTATTTGGATTGATGCCTTCAACTGTATCTGGCGTCTAATTTATGCCTCAAAAAACAATTGAAGACTTTTGCATTCTACCGTCACTTGACGACAGAAGTAAAGCCTTTCATTTCGAGAAATCTTCTTGTTTCATTTTGTTGTTGCTTAGAACAATAATGAAATTCGTGGGTCACTCACGTAATGGTTTCTTTTGTCTTTTGTAAAATAAACAAAGGTCAGAGTTTGGGGGTTGGTCCTTGAGGTCATTCTGACACTTGCCTCTTTGTCTTCTGTAAAATAAACAAAGGTGTGAGGTTGGGCATTAATACTCCGATACTTAAATCAGTAGTTGTATTATGACAGAGTTTTAGATACATTCTAGAATAAGTAAAATGTACCGGACAATAATCTCATAAGGTTCAATTTATGAAACTCTGGTTGCAAGCAGTTGAGATCCTTAAGAAAAGATTTTTGTGTTTTGAAGTTTAAATGAGGATTCTATGATACTTGTTTTCTTCTTAGTGACGTATGTTTAACTTCTCGTAGATGAGTGAGATCCTAGAATATGGTCTTGAGCTTCTATGATCCTACGTCTTATATTTGCAATGGATTTCGTAGGTGTCAACCCATGTTATATCAAGTTTCACTCTTTAAGTCAGCATGAGAATCATATTTTTTTTTTGTATTTAGATTTTAAGTTGAAGCAAATTTACCAATTTTTTTTTATGAAAAATCACACTTTTATAGCATATTAAAATGTCAAATCTGAAAAATATCACTACTAGTATTTAAATATTAGAAATACCACAAAAATGCAAACATATATTAAGATTGCCATTTTTTGAAAAATTTGTGAGAAATTGAAATATTTCATGAAAAATTAATTTTTTTTGCTATAAATTGAGTTATTTTGAAAAACTATAAAAAAATTCTAAATGTATAAAAAAGTTCACAATTTTTTTAAAAAAATTAACTTAATAAATTTTAGTTGTAATACATAAGTGTACAAGGTATTTTTTTTAAATTAAACTGATTTTTAATATATATAGATGTATACTTATGTACTCAAATGTACAAAACATAGGTTTTTTTTGGTCAACGCAGTTTATTGATATATACACTAGTGTACACGTCACAATTAAAAAAAATATGCATAAATGTACATTAATATATATGTGTACACATCTACATTACCCTTTTAAAACTTTCAGTTTAAAAAAAAATTGTATAAAATTATACATGAGTGTACAAACATAGAAATTCGGACAGACAGAATTTTTAGGGACTTTACTGAAGTTTTTAAAGAAGTGAAGACTGTCTGTACAATTTCGCAACACTACAGGAATAAAAATAAGTTTTTTGAACACAACAGCCAGGGTTTTGCAACCCTAGCCGCCGCTCCTCGCTGCTGAACCGAAAACGCCTCCATAACTGACCGTATCAACCATCGACGACGACGACACTAGAAAATGTTCGAGGACGTGGAGAGCCATCTGCCGCCGTTCGCGATTCATTCTCCGTCGTTTCAGATTCGTTCTCCGCCATTCGAGATTCATTCAACACCGTTCGCATCTCCTTTGTCGTCGTCGTTCACGATCTCCTTCTCCTTGCCGTCTATCGAGATCGTCTTTGTCTTTCCTTCTCTGGTTTGACTTCGAAGCGTAAGAAACCAGATGGATAGAGTGATAGAGCAGAGAGATCGTCGACGTTAGCGGCATAGAGAGCCGAAAAGAGAGAGAGAGAGAGAGAGAGAGAGAGGAAGAGAGAGAGAGAGGGAGAGAGGGAGAGAGAGGGCAGAAGAGAGAGAGCAGAGAAAGAAACGAGATTTTGGATAGTGAGACGAGATTTTACGACTTAAGAGGATTAAAAAAGTCAAAATCTGGCATTTGTAAGGATACCGAGTTGATTTTATTCATAGTTACTTTGAATATATATTTATTGTAGTACAGTTATTAAATTTATTTTTGTTTGGATTTTACAAATCGTTGGTTCAGAATATTGACTAACCATATCACATCACGTAAAAATACAACATAGATTCTGACATGAAAATCCAACTAGAAACTAAACCGAGAACTGATCCAAAAAAACCAACCTGATAACCTATTAGACCGAAACCGATCAAACCAGCAACCCGACTCGAAAATAAAAAAAAATCCCTCCTCTTATTTCCTCTCTTCATCATCTGGCCCTCTCTCTCTCTATCTCTCTAATTTTTGCACCCACTAACAGTCCAATTAACAATATACTCTCCTTCCCTTGCTCAATGAATGGGGGAATTACTCTCCCTTTCGATTCACTCTCTCTATCTCCACCAAACACTCCACTGCACGCTCTCTCTCTCACCAGTGCCACCACCACTATCTCTTCTCGCTCTCTTTCCACCGCGTTCTCTCTCTCTCACACTAGTCCTATTTCTTCCTCGGAAATCACCGCAAAAAACCCAGGACATCTTATCACTGTCCACAACAAACAACAAGCCTCTGTTCTTGAAACCAAACATGAGCCATACCTTGGATAATAGGATTTGAAGCTAAGATCTGGAGATGAAGTGGGAGCTCGAGATTTAGAAACATAGATGCCAATAGAGACCGAGGAAAATGACACAGATGTGGGCGTCATAGCTGATGGTGACAACGGATGGAGGTGAGAATGGGTTTTGCACAATGAGACTTAGTCTTATTCTTTTTTTTTTTTGCATTGATTTCTTGCTGCATAGCATTTTTCCAGCAAGAATTATTGAAGGCTGAAACAAATGATTCAAATTCATGAGAAGATTGAAATGAATTTGAAACAAAGAAGAAGAGGAAAAATGATTCTGATTGGGTTTCCGTTAAGTTTTGTTAGCTTAAAATTTGGGTTTGATAGAGTGGCAGCAGCTTTGGGCTTGATAGGGTGGCAGTGGCGGTGGTGCTAGAGTCTGAAGAGGTGCCGGCACGGCTAGGGTTTTACAGGATTTGTTTATGGGTTTCGGTTAATTTGCTCCCTAGAGGATTGGTTTGTTTGTGGATTTTTGTTGTTCTTCATTAATTTTTGTTGGATTGAGATTATTATAATCTTTGCTTCAAATTGTATTTTTAGATTTGTTATTTTGATATTTTGAAATAAAAAGAAATATGATTTTTTAGGTTTCTAGATCGGTCGTTGAAATAGAGATGGGTTTTTGAGCTAGATTTGCATTCTTGTTTGATTGCTGTATCTTTTTTGAGAACTGAAGTGAAAAAACAGATATGGTTGTGGTGATTGAGATTGAGAAAGAAAGAGGTTTTCAATTTTAGCTGCTAGTGTTTAATCTGTTGATAGGATGTCAGTCGGGTCCGTTAATGGGTTGTTTTTTTTGTCGGTTTTCAGTTTGGTTTTTGGTCGGGTTTATACGTCAACATCCACGTGATATTTTAAAGTGACTTGACATGTTTAGTCATCGTTTTGGACCGGCAATTTGTAAAATCCGACTATAAGGACCATCTGACAACGAAAATCAATGTTCGATAACCTTACTGCAACACAAGTGAGTTAATAACTGTATTGTAACAAATATAAATTCAAAGTAACTGTGAATAAAATTAACCTTAAGAAAATGCTATAGATTGTTTTCACTAAATTCTATTGTTGAGGTTAAGATACTTGGAGTAACACGCTTGCAAATTGACATGTTAATTGCGGCATCCTGCCTAATGAACTCTTCCTTTAGTCGCAGGTCAAAAAAAAAGTTCTTTTATGAGCCTCAAAAGAGTTCCACATACGATCCAGTGGGCATGTGAATATGTTTTGGTTGTACAGCGCTTACAGAGGAGGGAAATCCGTCATAGCGTTGAATCTTCTGTTCTGCCGTACTGCCATTTTCATGGTCTTCGTCTTTCTTCTTAACATATAACTAAAGCATATTTTGCCTTGCAATTATTTTCTCTGAAACAAACTTCGCATGAAGACTTTCCTCCATGACCCACATTCAACATAAGGCCGAACCATCAACACATGTACATCGCCTATTTCCAGCAGATAATAGTAGCACACAGCATCTGTATTTTGTTGATGTTTTTCAAGGCTACTAATTATATCCCTAAATGTCTCTCACAAATAATTCCAAGTTATTCAGCAATAATGGAATATGGTTTTAGTCTTCCTTCTTACTATATGTGGAAACATGCATCGTGCATGTCTAGGAATGATTTGAGTTAAAGACATGAAATTACTTAAAGATTGCTCCTATATTTTATCACAGCTTGATCAGGACCCAAAGGGATGGTTCATTAATTTATACATCTCTAATTGAATTTCATTAATTTGATACATAATTTTTTAAATTAGTGATTAAAATTGCACGAAAATTTGGCAATCCATACAAAAAAAAAAGGTAAATTACAATTTTCAGGCCCTTTCACAAGAATCGGTAGAACCTGGCCCCTCTACATATAAAAAATATGCATGCTACTTGCTACCTATTATTTGTTACTTATTGAAACAAACAAACACGTTGATATATAGTCGAAATTGGATAGATCAGTTAGTAAGTATCCACATTTAAGATCAAGAGATCTTAGGTTCAAACCTCAAGGGCATCCAGATATTCCATAATCATTATGCGGATTAATTTCTCCTTTTGTGTGGCCAATAATGAATAAAAAAACGAGTTGATATAGAATTCAAGCATTCAAACTACTATAAGGCTCAACCATACATCAAATTCAAATCATAAAGACGCCCTATCAATAATCTTCCACAAAAATTCCGGTTAAAAAAATAATTAAATGAGGCAACGTATTGCATGATTTTATGTATTATTGTGTTGTGTATTAGAAAAGAAAGGAAAGAAATATGAAGTTTAATTTAAAGAAAAAATGCGACCTACCCATACGAAAATAAACTCATCTAGGGTCTTACATAGTTTAATTAATAACTTTGATATAGTTTAATTAATAAATTTGATATTTAAAAGATGTTATGCTTGCTTGGGCAGTGAGTTTAATTTCCTTGTTTCTATATTAATTAATTAATAAGAGCAGCATATCGTTAGCTACAAACTGGAGCTTGAGTTGCAAGCCTCAAGTCTTAAAGCCTCTTTCTTTTCTTCTTTGGAATAAAATCTAAAGTTGTTGGAAATCTAAACAAGTTTATTACTTAGCATTGCTATCACCGTAAAGAAACAAGCATGCTTCCTTAATTTCATTAATTTACAATTGACAAGAGGACTTTTCAAACACTGCACATCTGCATATGTATACTGGTCAGAAAACTATGAGTTGGCAGCAAAATACTTACAGATGAGGGAAATAAAAGGAATCCAATTGGGGAATGCATTGTTCTGGAAGTTGACAAGTTATTTAATTTTTTTGGAGGGAAACAGAGGAACAGGCTTTTAAGGAAGTTCACTGCGCTTTAGTGTGTGAATTGGGTGGGCAGGAAGGAGATAAAAGGAGTAAAGAAGACATGGGCACATGCAACACATATCAAGAAACCATAACTGCACTTGGAGCTTCAGTTTGGATCTGATGAGAATTACTCCTATGATCTGCTCTATGCCTTGAAACTATGAATTATTAAACGTAAGATGATTGGATATTTTAATACCCTAATATTATTGTGGAACCAGTACTAGGTTTTGTTAGTATACATTTATGTCCATAAAACAATATCGTAGTACATTATTTATGAGCTAGAAACTATATATATTTTAGTGGAAGATCATATAGTAACTTTACTAGCAGCTGGACCATACGTGTATAAATATGACCAGAAAACACATCCACTGTATCCAGTGTGTATATTTGTAGTTCATCTTTGCAATATACTAAGCAATCAAGAACTTGTTACACATTAATATATAATAAACCCTAAGTAGCTAGAGTTGACAATATGATCAAACAATACAAAGTAGTAGTCAATTAATAACAAAAACACTTGGCTATAAAAATAAAGGAAGTGTAGAAATCCAAATGCATGGTTTATACAGAAATTAGTTGAATTACTCACCTGGAAAATTGTCCGCATATTCCACAGCTCCATGAACATACAGAAAGCTTGAATAAAAAACGCATCATATCCCTCTTAATTGTTTGATGACTTCAAAGGATCGATGATGATCGTCACCAAAAGTTTGTCAAATAATTTCCCAAGCTTAAAACTCATCTCATCACTCGGAACAATCTCAACACATGTTGTGTGATTTTGGAATGCTAATAAGGAGGAGGAGGAGGAGGAGGCCTTGGAGCACCACTCCCACCACCACCCCATCCAAACAAATCACCTGAAAATGGATAATTCTCAACGCCTCCCATATTATGAAACCCCACGCCGCCATTGCCGCCTCCCTCCGCCATCTGCCCTCCTCCCCCTGTTACTCCTGATGACTGGGAAGCGGTAGGCTGCTGCTGAACTTGCACCCCCCCTTCCTCCTCCTCCTCCCCCTCCTGTGGTAACCGCTCAAACACCGCATTCGCAAACGACGCCGCCATCAACACCACCGGACCCGAAGCCACCAGTGGCCCCACCACGCTCCCTCCAACCACCTGTCCTTGCCCTCCGGACAAGAATATCGACAGCCCTCCCGCACCAGGTGGTGCAGGCGGTGGAAGAACAGTTCCAGAGAGGGAAAGAATATCAAACCTACCATGCAAGGTGAGCACACTCCCAGAAGGAGATGCCGGTTGCTTCAACGTCACATTCCCCACAGTACCATTGCCGCTGAGGATGCAAACGCCTCTTCCTCTCTTTCTGGCGTAGTAAGAAACGGTCTCCACGATGTCGGCACCAGCGGCGACCTCAAGAACGTGGGATCGGAGGGCATTGGGGCTGTCCCGCGTTACGATGATGGGTTGTTTGGGCTTGTTCTTGGAGCCGGGAGGGCGGCCGCGAGGGCGGCGGTTGAGGGTGGAGGAGGTGGTGGCTCCATCAGCGTCTTTGGGTGATGCGGAGGTTTGGTTTTCTTTGGAATCAGAGGATGGATGGTGAGGCGCAGGATGAATGGATGGGATTTGAAGATGAAGTTGGGGATGGAGGAGGTAGCGAGAGGGAGGAGCTGGTGGATCGAACCCCGCCATTGCCACATCTACTCTCTCCTTCTCCCACCACTTATTGGCCAGCTTAATCTAAATATATATTCAACTACTGAGATTACTGCTGATGATTTGATCGGTTTTTTCAATTGATCAGATCATGGAAGTAGTAGATGAAGTCAGGAAAGTATAGGCAGAAACCCAAATGAAAGCAAACCTAAAATTCCTACTCCATCCATCTTCTCGTTAGCTACTTCCAGTCTCTAAATCCATTTCACCCACTTCACATGTCTACATGGTCCGCTCTTTCAGCAGAACAAGTTTAGAAATTGATGATCAGATCACCAATTAATGGTGAAAGAAGAAGAAGAAGAAGAAGATATGGAGGAGTTATGAGGGAGGATTGTGAGATGGAAGATTGGGAAGCTGTTTGAGTGTGGTGAAAGGAGAGAAAATGGAAAAGGAAGGAATTGGCGAATTGGAATCGGCTATAAATTAATGCTGAATGTCTTTTGGAGGTGCGGTAAAAGCAGAAATCAACCAAATCTTATACCATGTAGACATCCATCTAGGACTTCAACCTTGACATCTTCTGCAACTTGTTTATATCTCCATCCATCTTAGCAAGAGCAACTACCAACTCTCCTCCTTTTTCTTCATTTCATTTTCTTTTTTCTAACTTTGTTTTGTTTTGTGTAGGGTTAGTCAGTGATAGTCAAATATCTAAACCTCTATGACCTGCGCTCCAAACAAGCGTATGTTTATAAAGTAAAAAGAAAACAAATTGTTTAAGATAAGTAGAAAACCGGTTCAAACAGTATGTACACATATATTAACATGTAAAAGTTTCGAAAACCCCATGTCTAATCATTTTTTTTCATGTCCAATCTAAATCAACTTTGATCAATGATTCTCACGAGCAGTTTGATGAACTGTTTTTGGCGTGGAATATATACAACTTGGCGAAAGTGCACCATTCTCTACCCCTCCATGTTTAGTATGTCTTGCTTCATCAACCTTTCTTGTGTAGTATATTATATGTCACTTCGCATTTTACTGATTATAAACAAAAAATGGAGTCAAAAAATGTTTAATTAGCTCCCATCCTTGGATGGATCCCGTAACGTCCCTGCAAAGATAAATATTTATATACTGCTTAATGGGCGCGCTGATTACATAACAGATCCACAATAACGTGACTTTGTTTTGAAACCCACATGATTTCTAACTAGATCATGTATTTGCTTCAGACTGCTACGTATGTAGTTTTGTTTTATTTTATTTTTGTTGAAGGAATTAATTAGTTGAATCAAAGTGGCCAGTCATCATGGTGTGTTGGGGGAATGCACTACCCTGCTGCTGCTGCCTACAAATACAATAGATGGGAATTTTAAATAAAAAATAATTTTACAAAATATATAGGCATAGGAGGGCGCGGTTGCATGTGGAAGGAAGCGTGAAGCCATGCTGTGGTGGGTTGGAGATGTCCCTTCATCCAATCCGATTGATGATGGTTGGACCCACCCACCAGCAACTGCAACTGCATCATCGTTGATCGTTGGCACCTGCGCGTGTGGGGGGAAGAGCAGGGTCACGTGCGGTCAAGATTATACCCCGCGGTGTCAGACCACGTGGAACCTGTTGGGAAATCGGCACTTGGTCGACCTCTTCCCTATCTATCCATTGCACATCATCCTCCCAGTCCCAGTCCCAGTCCCAGTCCCCGTCCCCGTCCCTCCCTGCATTAAATGCATCCATACGCCAGCCAATACTCCAATTCATAAATCTTTATCTATTTACTCCCCCTTTATAACCAGACTATTTTAGCCACAAACACAATACACAAGAATTAAATTATGAGCACAACCAAAACAAATTAAGCCAACCATCTTCCATCGCCAATTTGTGAAATAAGTAAGTGAGAGTGTTGACATGATTGGAAACAGTGAGATCGGATCAAATACATATAAAGTCATGGCAATTACGTACGAACATCTTTTATAGTGCAGTACTAAATCATGCCAGTGCTAATTCTCAACATACATAGCTTCAAGATAAGACTAGTGTCACAGTGTTTGGGGTTTAACCCCTCGGGATGTATTTTGGCCAGCTTGGCCTTTGATTTCCACTAATGAAATTTCCTTGCTTGATGTCACCAAAAACAAAAACTTACAAAGCCTAATCTTATCGGTGCGATTCACACATTCACACTCACCCATAGTATACATGAATGTTTGCTCCCATCAATAATTGGACAAATATATATGGTCTAACTAAATCACAACAATTTAATGGTCAAAAAGTGCGTTTTCAGAAAATTTAACCAAACAAAACTTAAATAAACGTATGAAAGGCAGCTGTAGTGGAAGCGGATGGTTCAAGGCACCAAATGAAAGGTAATGTCAGCATCCGGTGAGGTGTATATATGGTGAAGGGCCCTGATGCACAAGTGGACGAATATGGAGCAACATGTTTGATTTTGAATCTTTGGCTGACGTGCTATTTATGCTCAGCCGTCAATCATCAAATAGAGCATCCCCACTTTTCCCACTTCATTCGCCAATATGCATAAATCCACAAACTGGAAACCAAACCAGTTCACACCTAAGAGTGTAAATGAGTCGAACTATTTATAAATTATTCAGTATTTGTTTTGATAAAAATTTGTTTATGACTCGACTTGTTAATAAATGAGTCAAGTTTGAATAAAATTTTAAACTCGAAATAATAAACGAGTTGAGTTTGAACATAAAAAAATTAGGCTCAAAAAGCTCCCGAATAAGCTCGATTATGTGTCCATGAACAATACTCGTGAAAAAACTCGTTTATAAGCTCATTTATATATACATGTGTACATGTATATATAAATATATATATAATTATATATATTTTAAACTAAATTATAAAAAAAACTTAAGTTTAGAATATTATTTAATATTTGAGTCATATTAATAAAAGCGTAAGTTTGCACTAATCGATTGTACCTATAAAAGTACTAACATACTCGCATAAGATCTAATATTATATTAAATTTGTGAAATAAATTAAAATTTCTAATAGTTTTTTGTTCAATTATATGCTCAACATGATTTTATTGAACAAATATAAACTTAAATGTATTCTTTTTAGAGCTTTTAACAATTTGAATTTGCAATCTCAATTACGATTTTATTTGAACCTTTGTTGAGCTGAGCTCGAAAAGCTAGTGAACAACCTCGCGAGCTCGCGAGTTTTGTAACGAGCCGAGTTTGAACAAGATTTTGAACTCAAAGAAAAGTTTGAATTTAAGCTCGAGCTCAAAAAAATTTTAGTCAAGCCGAATTTAAATACTCCAAAATTCAGCTCGATTACACTCTATTGACACCCTCTCTATCCTTCCAATGTGCATGGTGGGATGTATTTTTCAAATTCCCAACAAGTGAAATTAAGAATCCGGTTCCAAATTATAGACCCTATAAAAATAAGATTATCCACAGCTCACCAGCTCTTGATCCTCTCCAACGGCAACCTGCAGGTGTTTTCCTTTATCAACTGCAAATGCCCGTGCACACGAATTGATTTTTTTTTTACATAGAAAATATTTAATTATTCATAATTTATATTAAATTCCCTTTCAATGATTACTGGAGATAAATTACCACGTACGCACATGCAATTATGTGATTAATAACGTTATATATAAATATTCGATAAGTTCGTTGGAGAAGTAGTATTTTATATATAGTTTGCAGCCAACCATACTTATTAAACACACCTTTATAAGAGGATTGTTGTCTATATTTATTACATATGTACCCATATTTTATTTAAGCCCTTCAATATGAGAATCTAATGTTTACCGTTGTGATAAACTAGTATATGAGAGGAGAATCTATCCCACCTAAATTAGGAATCACTTGACATTTAATTAGTTTATTTTTATCACATCTGGTTTTGAGCACAATTGCTATGTCATATTGCACTATAGATGTGTATATACATATTGTTGGATTTACTTGATGGTTTGACACCCTTGTGTAAAAATGATGAAATACTAGGAAAAAAACCATTTCAGTTGTAATATCCCACCAGTTCCGATTAATTTTCTATAATATTCCGGCCAATTTCGATAAGGTCTCCAATGGAATGTCATTCGATTTGAAATGATCTTAACCCATATCCAATTTGATTCTCGAATGTTAAAGATGATGTTTGGGGTGTTGGAAATGTTTAAATGTGATTTAAGATGTTATCTTAGCAAGTACGAGTGTTGTTAAGTCCCAAGAGTGATGAGATTTATGAATCTAAGTTAAAAACACGTTTGATGTGTGAATTTACATGCGTAAGGTTTGTTGGAGGGCCATTTACGTGCATAGTAGGGGAGTTGTGTACGTAGATCATGATCTAGGATGATCCATGAGTTGTTCAAGCCGTCTACGTACTTTGAGAAGGGATCTATGCACGTAGAACAAGTGCGACGTACGTTGATCATGAATTCTGGTAAAATGAAGTTTTTGGATGCAATTCTAACCTCGACTATGTGGATTGTATGCATAGCTACGTACGTAGTGACCTTATGACGTATGTTGCAAGGTGATATAACGTACGTTGGCTTTGTGAATTAGTGAAACGGTGTGCTTCGGTCCGTCTGTCTTTATAAACCTCAAACAACCCCTTCATCATTTCCATCGCATTTTCACTCCAAATCACTCTCAACTCGTCTGATTCTCTCTTCCAGTATCTCTCATTCATTCCTCAACATCTCTGGAGGTAAGATCAAGCTTTTAATCTCTTCTTTTCTTCCATTTCATGTTTGAGTCTCGGATTTGAGTTTTTGGCTGATTTTGGATATTAGGTTCAGATTTGTTGGATTTGTTGGAATGGATGTTAGATATCGGTTGATTAATGTCAGCAATACTTAAATTAAGATTCAAATCCCTTTTTTACTTCATTTTATGCAAAATTTTTCATGATTTGTTGGAAGAATATTTTCGAGCTTTTGGTTTGGGTTTTGAATTTTTGTTGATTTTTGATGAAATGGGAGTTGTAGGATGTTAGATCATGATGGATTGAGGTTAGATAAACATGATATGAGGTTGGGTTTGAAAGATTTGATGAATTATTGAATGGGTTAGGGTTTGGTTAGGTATTGGACGAATTTTTGATGATTTGGTGTCCTTTTGATGAAATGAAATATAGATTCAAGTTTCTAAGTTTGATTAGAGTTGATTTGAGTGGTTGGAAAAATCGGGTATCAATCCATAAAATTTTTTTAATGTTTTTGAGAATATTTTATGTCGTAAGGGCTAAATGCAAATTTTAAGAGTTGTGGTATGATTTGCAATTTTGAATAATTTAGAGGACCGATTTATAAAAATTTTGAAAATTTTGGAGACTGGATTGTGATTTTCGAAAGTTCGGGAACTAAAGAGTAAGTTTTGCATCAAGGTTAGATTTCGACTATAGATTTAGACATTCATTTAAAATAGATTCTTGGGCATTGTATGGGGGTCCGAGTCCGCATTTACATTTCATACATATTTCGTAAATTTCATAGTTACCGTCGTTTGATATCTGCTGTATAATTCTGTTTCACCTTTGTTTGGTTTCTGAGATGACTAGCCATCGACCGGTGGTCAGTGATTTGGAGTTTCACAGCTCGACATCGAGGTGAGTGCAGTGTCGACTTCAGACACATATGTTGTGTCTTTCTAAACTTATTTGTTTTTGTTGTGCTACGACTATAGCATGTAATTTGAAATAATTAAAGGATCGAAAATCCTAAAATTTGGCCTACGTGAGGACTCGTTTGAATTGAATTTGTTTCTGAAACTTTTCTGAATTTTGGAAAATAATAATTTGTTTTTGTAAGTGTTTATCTGCTTTGTATGTTGTAGCTTGAAAAAGGTCTTCCTCTAATTTTGAAAGATTTGATGTTTTTGTAAGAAGGTGAGCGGTTTCTGAAAAAGAATATAAATTAATTATATTATATTATATTATTTTGATACGTTTCTAAAGCAAATTCTAAAACTTCTTTTTGTAAATATTGTTTGCTTTGCATGTTGTTTGCTTGCAAAATGTTTTTCCCTGTTTTTGAAATATATTACTTTGAATTCGTTTGTTTTCAAAATACTACTTTGATAAGGCCTTAAGGGCAATAATACTTCAATTTGTTTTTGATCCATTATTGGATACAGCCTGGAGGGTTAAATTTGTGCCTTAGTGGCCATGTATATTGATATCTCTTTGTGTCTTAGTGGCTACTTAATGCCTTAGTGGCTATACCCGCCTTAGTGGCTACAATCGCTTGCATGACGTTATTGGCTTTGATGGCTACACAGTGTGCCTATATGACAATTTTTTTTGTTTTTGGAATTTCTGATGAAGCTAAAAAGGGCATTAGGATTTTTGTTTTGGAACATCTGATAAACTAAGAGATTTTCTGAAGGATTTCACTTTGTCTTTCAAAGTACGTTATCTTTGATAAAGCTTGAAAATACTTGAAAGATTTTACTCAACTCCTGAATGTATATGTGCATGTATATGCTTTGTCTGCGAACGATTTTGAAATGATTTTTGAAATGCTACTACTTATTGTTGGATTATTTATATGACAATCTTTTACTCCGTCTTTTATCCATTGTGGAAATAATCCTATTTCAGGAAAATCTGGTGATAAAATTCCTTTCAGCTGGACCTGATTATTATGAAGAGGAAAGATATCCTGCTTACCATTTTATTCAAATAGGTAAAACAGAATCATTTTTGATATTTGTTTCCAAACAGAAGAAAGATTTTCAGAAATATGCAGAAAAAGATATCCATTATAGGAGAGCTATTGGAATTAGAGTAGTCCTCCAGGGCATTGAAGCTTCCTTTAGAAAAGGATTTCGTACTTATGGCGGAAAAAAGATACATTCTTCTGTAATGATCTCGTCTGCCAAGACGACACCTCCATCGGCCCATACATATATAAGGACCAAATTGAAATTGCTTGAACAATGCCTTATTAAATCCATCCCATATGCACAACAAAAGATTTGTCAGTTTCGATAACACAACAGAGGCACATGTCCTGCATGTCAATCTCCACAAATCAAGCCAACAATAGTTGAAAAAGACATCAAAATTGATAGTGACTAATAGCTGTCCACCAGCCGACATGATGTGACCTGACACGAAGTCACTACAGATAATGCGACAAAATAAGTCACAAATTTTGACTTTTACCTACATTATTAAGATGTAACACTTGCCTTTATTTCTCAACCGTCCACTTGTCTATCATGAACACAACTGTCTCCAGCTATCTCTTTTGACAATGGGGGAAGATCATTATAAAAGGCAAAGAATCAAGCAAAGAAGGCATCGATCACCAAGCATGAAGAGCATTACAATAGAATCTAAGAGTTAGGAGTTCATATGTTGAACATATATCTTTCTCTGTAATAGATACACAGATAGGTTACCATGTACAATACTATTATCATGAAATAAAAATTTTCTTTATCTATCCTGCCTCTCTTATAAATTGAAGCCAACAATCCAAACACTTTCATACCGATTATCCCTAAGCTTAGGAGTAGAAAATGAATCTAAGCTGTGTTGGGTATTGTTGAAGGAACTGCAGAGCAGTTACCTATGGTGACATATGTCACGACCCAAAGTCGGGTCTGTGACCGGCGTACGAGGCAGATAGTCTGTGAAAACCCAACCCATCTCGCACAAGCCTCTGTGTACAAAAAAATTATTCAAATACATTTTTATTAGACAAATTAAGATCATTTAACAAAAATAAGTTTCGAAAATAATATTCCCAAATATTAAATATAACAAAATCATTAAATAGTAAATATAACTGAAAACATTTGACCCATTTCAAATTCAATTACAAGACCATAACCCATTACTCGGTATGTGAAACATCTAACAGAACTGAGTTGAGCCCGAACAATAGGGCACTCGCTGCTGACAACCTCACTGAGCGCAGAAAATCAACAACCGCTACAAAGTACCTGAAAAGTGAAGTATAGAGAGAACAAAGAAAAGAAAAGAAAGGGGGGTCAAATCCAGTTAGAGACAACACTTCAGACCATCTCATATGTGCCTCACAAAGACTGTTGTGAAAATATTTTAAAATATACCACATGCAGATATAAGTGTATGTACGTATACACACTATATATAATATAATAATAGTTTTTAAAACCATTTCGAAATCATTTCCATACAAGACAGACAACAGACAATCACCCAAATTGATTAAATAAGTTATTAAATTTACTAAGAACGTTTACGTTCTAAAGTTCA